>JAVTVY010030305.1:0-128034 GCA_036873755.1 Hanleya hanleyi | reverse complement strand
GGTGCTGTTTTGTGCCAGGAACAGGATAATCATGTCAAGGTTATTTTTTTTTTTTTTTTTTTTTTTTTTTTTATTGACCGAATTTCATATACACATATATACATATATACAAGTGATCCTCCGTCTGCACATTTCGAATTTTCCTGGTATTTCACGGTACAATGGGTAATTATAATAATTCATACAATATCTGCCAGCTATTAGAAGTATATGAGAGAAACCACCTAGAAGAAAAAGCTTGTAGCCACCAAAATGGTATTTATCCTGTAGAAATATATGTACTTAACTGTAATGAACATCACTCCAGCAACACTCACGAATTGTCATTGTCCTCTGCGGTGAGGACATCTTTGAATAAAATCCATTTTTCATCAAACTGTGACAACCGTTGTTTTATATTTTCATTATATTTTGCCAACGAGTAATGATTCTTGAATATTTCCATGAGTGGTATAAAATTTGGTTTACACTTTCTAAGTTTGCAGCTGTATATGTATTGTTTAGTTAACATCAAAAGGGTATTCAAGGCACATTGTTTTCTTTTACATCCAAAGATAATTGTTTTTGGAGTGATGTTCCCGCTCATACCCACTTTTTCTCTGAGCCAGTTATCGAGCTCTGACCATATTGATTTTGTATAAGAACAATATACGAACACGTGTCGTCAAGGTTATTGCTTATGGAAGCAGAGCACTTCGAAAGCCTGAGTTGAATTATAGTACTCACAAGTTGGAGTATCTTGGACTGTACTGGGCCGTAACTAAACAATACCATGATTATTTGTATGGAGCAAAATTTGTGGTCACGACTGATCACAATCCATTGACCTATGTGAATACCACGGCGAAACTTGATGCCACAGGGCACCGTTGGCTAGCAGAACTCGCCACATACAATTTCGAAATCTATTATAAGCCAGGTCGCCACAACACTGATGCTGACTGCTTGTCTAGGATGCCCAGAGAGGAAGATAGTCTGCATGTGTCAACGGATGTCATACGAGCATTAGCTGACCGTGACCACGAAGGTGGAGCTGCCGACAGCCTCTGTTTAAGCCATCAAGTCCTTACCAACTTCCCCAGTGCGTCCTCCCTGCAAGTGGACTGGTGCAAGGAACAGGCTAAAGACTTCTCGATTGGCCCAGTGAGGAGATTCGTTGTGCAGGGTAGTAAGCCTACCAAAGGACAAATACTTGATCTTCCAGTAGAAGCTAAGTCACTGCTTCGGCATTGGAATAAGCTGTGTGTTAAGGATGATGTTCTTTATCGAGCAGGTGTTGTGGATGGGCAGAAAAAGCTCCAATTAATGCTCCCGGAAGCCTACCGGGATATGGTTTTCCAACATCTCCACTCTGACATGGGTCATCTGGGCATAGAAAGAGTGCAGCATTTGTACAGTGAGCGTTTCTTTTGGCCGGGAATGGCCCGGGAAGTGGAACGCCGAGTAAAAACGTGTGACAGGTGTCTCAGAGCCAAGACCCCAGCAGCTCCTCATGTGGCACCCTTATGTAACATTACCATCACCCAGCCGTTGGAGCTAGTAACCATGGATTTTTGGGGACTCGAGGATTCTAAGGGTGGATACAACAGCATCTTAGTGATCACGGGCCACTTTACGAAGTATGCTGTCGCCATCCCTACCAGGAACCAGACTGCGAGAACAGCAGCCCAGCAATTTTATGACCATTTCATTCTACACTATGGATTCCCGGAAAGGATCCATTCAGATCAGGGTAAACATATTGAAAGTAATCTTCTGCTGGCGCTCTGCTCGATCACAGGTGTGAAAAAGTCTAGAACCTCCCCGTACCACCCGATGGGCAATGGCATCACCGAAAGATTTAACAGAATGCTGTTAGGCATGCTGAGATGCATGGTGGAGGAGAGGAAAGTGACTGGAAGAGCTATGTCCCCACCATGGCACATGCATATAACTGCACACGCCACGATACCACCGGATTCAGCCCATTCTTCTTAATGTTCGGTCGAAACCCTCGGATACCCATGGACATCATCCTGGATCTTCCACAGCATGATGGCAGGAAAGAATCCTACCCCGACTTTGTTAAAAACCTTGAAACCCGCCTGAAATACACTTACCATGCTGCAGAGGAGGCCACTAGAAAGTCGTCTACACGCTCCAGAAAGGGATACAACCGCAGGGTGCGTGGCTCCCAAGTGAAGACAGGTGACCGTGTGCTTGTCAGGAAATTGGGAATAAAGGGCAAGCACAAACTCGCAGACAAGTGGGAAAATGAGGTCTACAAAGTCATCAGTCAGCCAAATAAGGATTCGCCGGTGTACAAAGTTCAGCGAGAGGACCAACATGGTCGTACACGGGTACTACATCGAAATCACCTCTTGCCTCTGATGCTGCCCCTGGAAGTCACGCCGTCTACAAAGGCATATGATCGTCCAGAGAAAAAATGTGGTAAACAGGTTGTCAAAGAGGACAAGCCTGTTGATGCTGAGACAGATTCTGAGGATACGTGTATCCCACTGTGATTCGGGTTGAGACGGAAAGGGCTCAACCAGTGATTAACGTCCGCAGTTCGACAGACTGATCCTCAAGAGGTTCAGCAAGAGGAAAGCCCCCGTGCAGTGGATACTGAAATGAATATTGATACAGATTCTGATGGAGGCCATCAACCTCCAATGGACACTTCCGATTCGACAGACTCGATGGATGGTCATCAACCTCGTAGGCTAGCGCGTCCTTGTCGACAGAGACATCGACCAGCCTGGTGGAAGAGTGGTGCCTATATCATTGATCAACTACAAGTCACCCCTGGTAACTGGACCCAACGTATGAAAGCCTTGCTCTCACTTAGGGATGTGTTCAAAGAGGAAGGTTTAAGGAAACTGATCTGCGAAGCTTTGATAAGAGTTATTGAAGCAGGATGAGTGAAAATTCCTGTAGTAGACAATGTCGACGACGACATTTTTCCAGTGGGGTCGAATGTGGCCTGATCAGAATATCTACTGTATGTCGTACTTACCCCCTATAGATATTTTTTTAAATTGTATTCCTTAAATGTATTTGTCTTATAGTAAGTTTTGACGAGAGTTAAAGTTGATTCTGAATGTGAGATGTTTACGGTAATAACGTACACAGTCCGTGGTCTAATAGAGTTATGTCCCTTGAGACCACGCGCACATTGTTGGTTGTGAAGGCGGCCTTGTTGAAGGGTCCGCAAACTTTAACAATTTTGCTCTCCATTGCAGGTTAGTAAACCTTATTGTTTTGCCATATTTTCTCTAAGATTGTTAGGATACTATTTTGCTACAGTTCGTGTCAGATCACTCCTTTTTGATGTGAAGACATTGTGTCAAAAATCCCTAAAGTCGATAACCCTTAGCGAGGACCCATATTTCGATAGTTGCGCAATTAGTCTGATTGAGTGATGCAACACGTGTTTACTGTAAATTTATAGATTGTATGACTTGGAAAGATATAAGGCGTAACTCCGATGATATCGCCAAGTTCTGCTGAGTGTTTCTTTTGATCTAAACACGTTTGATAAGCTCGTTTGTTGTCGCCATGGTAACAAGTAATGATAGACGAATCTATGGAAGCCTGTTAGGGCCACCTATGTTAGGATTCTGTCATGGTGAATACTTGGTAAATCTTGATGAGGTATTTTGTGAATATGTTGAATTGTTAGACCTTTTGAGAAATATTACATTCTCCGAATGACATAACTATGGAAGCCCAGCGGGGCCAATATGAATTTGTAACAACAACTCAGTAAAGTATGACACATAACTTTGTAGAATTTATTCATGTATAATTAATAGAGTTATGTCCCTTGAGACCACGCGCACATTGTTGGTTGTGAAGGCGGCCTTGTTGACGGGTCCGCAAACTTTAACAATTTTGCTCTCCATTGCAGTACATGCACACCTTGCCAGAAGCCGAACAACCCTGGGAGAGAGTGCGGATACAATCAATACAATATTAGTGAACACTGTATGGAATCCCCTGATATATGAACACTGTGTACATACGTTATTAAACATTGTTCCTGTTCCATTTGAAGACTGTGTTCCGTCTTATCTGTGGACATCTATTGTCTACCGTCCCCCGGGTTACATAACTAGAAAGTCAAATGGATTCAGGCATGAAGTATGATTTTTTCAATATCGATGCGTGCTTATAAATGCGAAACAAACGTGAAAATAGAACCATATATCTGCATACATTATGTTCGAATTTATTTCCTGGAAAACGCTCAGAACGCATCTCCGGAGATCTTGGACTTCGGAGCTTCCGGGGCCTAGGCGGCCCCTGGACCCTCGCCTCTTGCGCGGTGAGGATTTCCTTGTTTTATCTTTTTGTGAATGAACCGTATCGGTGGGTATATCGGTTTCCCTTCCATGAACTAAATGCTATGGTTTTGTATGTTTTAAATATAACTAGAAAGTCAAATGGATGCAGGCATGAGGTGCGATTTTTTCAATATCGATGCGTGCTTATAATTGCGGGAAAATCGTGAAAATAGAACCATAAATCTGCATACATCATGATCAGTTATATTTCCGGGAAAACGCTCAAAACGCTTCTCCGGCGATCTAGGACCCCGGAGCTTCCGGGGCCTAGGCGGCCCCTGGACCCTCGCCTGTTGGGCTGTGATAGTCGACCCCTCCTATGAATTTTGGCTGGATCCGCCCTTGAGTATTCTGGTTCTGGACGTTCTTATGGACCGACGATGATGACCTTCATCGTGTTCATCTCCATTTCTGAAAGTATAAGATGAAACAGTGTGTAGTATTTATTTTTGTGAGTGACATTATTTGTGTGCGTGGTTGTTTCTTGGACGTGTGCTAATGCTTTATGTCCTTGGTTGTTGAATTGCTAAAGGCCTTTAGGCCCCTACGGAGGTGCTCCTATATAGAGGAGGGATTTACCTACTGAACTGAACTGAACTGATGGCGACCACGTGGGGGTACCAGAAAAGTAAAAAATTTCGTCGTATTTCTTCAAAATTTCGGCTTTTCCACGATGAAAAGTGGACAAAAACTATTTTATTTCACATCACATTAGCATGGTACCAAATACAACAGAAAATTCTTAATAGAAAATATTTTCAGCCTAATAGAATAGACACATGCGGACTAAATTATGCTTTTTCTCAAGCAAAATACTTAGTTATGCTGCAAAATATAACAACAATATATGTTACATATGTTACACATTATTCAAGAAAGCCCTCAGTTTTGTGATCTATTAAAAAAAACTCCAACATCAGATTTAAGAAGATATCAGTTTGTTTATTTATTACATCACTAAACTGATAAACGAAATTAGATAACAAAAGAAGATACGTATACTGTGTTTGAGGAATATTTCTGTCTCCCTCAATGAAAGGTGAAATTTGAATGAATAGTCTGTGTTGTCAGTGTGTCTGATGTCCTCCTTGCGAAGACAAGAAACTTTTCTATGTAATTTATTATTTATTAATATATTTATTGATTTTCTTTTTGTCTAATTGTCTTCTGTTCAAGTCATTTGGCATATCATAAAAAAAAAAAAAAAAAAGCGGGTGTCGCACCATTAACATATTTTTTATTATATAACGTTTTGTGGTTCTTATTGCTCTGGTATTTTTATAAGGTACCCAGATAAATATTTAGCTATATAAATTTTGGATATTTTAATCAGCTTGTGTAAATATTTCTCGGATGTTCCCGGTAACTGCCGTGAGTTCCCGTGAGTTCCCGTTCAAACATAAAGGGAGATAATTTAGGCAGGCGATGGTCAATATGAACATGTAGTGTTATTGACAGATGACTCCAGACTTCAGCTAATGAACACTTGATGGCTATCATTAATAATTACTAATTGATCAAGCAGTTTTTGCAGAAAATTTGCATAAATAAAAAAATAACAAAAATCTGACCGAAAAATCAACCAAAAAATGCCGTTTTAGAAAATGACGTCACTGTGACGTCATCGAAGCGGCCATCTTGGATTTTTTACATTTTCTGGTAGAGCTTGACCCAAGGGTATGGTGTGGTAAGTTTCAGACCCCCTAGCTCAAGGGGTAAGAAAAATAATTAGGCCAGGATGCGTCCCAAAAAGCCCAGGGCAGATAGGGTCCAAGCGAGCAGCGTTGTTAAAAAGTTATAACGTAATAACGTTAACTGTTTCCCAAAACAGGTGAAGCGGATAAATAATGCAAAATTTTGCCTTGAGGTAGCTAAATCCCAATTAGCTAATCGCCTCTCAACCTCTTACCATCTAGGCACAGTTGCCTGGCCTGTGGGATTTTGGATGGTCGATGTCTACGTATAATTTTTATCAATAAATTACGAATATCTATATATATATATTTAAGCGGTTTTTGTTTTTTTGTTTTGTTTTTTTTATAATTTTTATAAGTGCATTTCTCTTTCATCCTTGGCTCAAAGTCATTCCCTATAATGTCAAGCCGAGTCACTGTATATGGATTCTATATCATAGAGGACAGGGTATGGTAGATAATTAAAAACTGTAGTAACTCGGCGTGACATTGTAGGGAATGGCTTTATTTGAACCAAAGATGAAAGAAGGATACACTTAAAAAAAAAAATATTTGAAAAAAAATCTATTTAAAAATGTATATATATGTAAATGTATTTATTAATTTTCATAATTTATTGAAAAAAATTATACGTAGACATCGACCATCCAATATCCCACAGGCCAGGCAACTGTGCGTGTGAGGTATCAGTTTGAAACAGTCGTGGAGGAGAGTCCGACTGGACCGGTGATTCGTGGAAATGGGAATTTTGTTGTTGTGGTCTCTCAATTTCGAAAAAAAAACTCCTCCTAATCAAGGGAAGTAATCCAGTTGCCCTCTTAGGAGTAAGGGAAGCAGAAACTCAGTATATTTGCCCGGTGACCTTTATGAAGAGGTTTGCACACTTGCTTGAAAACATACAGAGAAACTATGGAAAGAATAAGTTGATATTTTTTTCTTCGAAAAATGAGACGAAATTATTTTTTTTAACGAAAAATAACATATATGGTGAAAAAAGTATTGAAGCCGTTAACTCTGATCCATGACGTCAGAACCTGATTACGATCACGTCGTATAATATTCACAACACAGGGACAAGTATCAATTGAATTGCATATACATACCCATCTCACACCTCAAAGAGATAGGTGTGAGATGGGTATGTATATGCAATCCAATTGATACTTGTCCCTGTGATTCACAAGTTGGTTATGTCAGACATCCTATTGTGACATACATTGTACAACAATTGGGAATGATTATGAAGACATCATTATGATGTAAACAAAGGCATTAGATTATATAGCTTTGTGACGTTGTTGGTGTTACAATGGGAATGTTGCCCTGAACATTCGGTACGATTGCTCGTCACGAACGACCTCAGTGTAAGTAATCCTGTTACCCACTTAGTAGTACAGAAAACAGAAGCCCAGTATATTTGCCCTATGATCTTTGTGCAGAGATTTACAATAGAGAGAGAGTGAGAGAGAGAGAGTTAAGGTTTAACGTTGCGTTCAGCAATATTTCAGCTATATAGCGACAATCAAACAAAAGTCTAATTATCTCAGTAATAACAATTCAACAACCCAGCAATCCAGACGTAATCAATACAACACTCCAAAAACATGTACATACATTAAAACTTATGCAACAAACCGATTTCTCTCAAATAACCAAAAATACTGTCTTCTTTTACCCGACTAAAGAGATCTTCTAAATTAGCTGCTTGATAAAAAGAATCTCTTACAATCTCAAGATCTATACAGTCGATCAAAATATGTTTCATTGTGAGATCTTCGTGGCATGGAATACACCTTGGGGCTGGTTCTTTTTTAGTAAATGTTCGTGGGTTAATCGGGTATAGCCGTTTCTACATCGCCTGATCATGGCTTGATCGAAACGTTTCTGGCTACTCAGATGAATAATCAGAATAAAGAATTAACGCCTTATCCTCCCGCCTTAACGCCCTAACATAACAGTTTTTACCTTTTGCGAGAGACTGCATGCTATCATATAATACTACTGCGTCAACAAGGTATATATATTGTCATGGTATTGTAGTCTATTATTAGACATTGTGGATGTTTCTCGAATATAGGGCTGACGCAAGCTTGGTTACGTACTATTATGTGGGGCAGCCACTTGGAGCTTTCTGGAAGGCTATTGTAAATTGTATCTATGTCAGATGATGCGGTAATGCTGTGTATTCTAGAAGCTTCTTGATTGGCAGAATGATCTGGAATGCCTCATAGAGTATAAATAGCGCAATACTCAGTCATTCAGGAGGGAATTCAAATTGGGTTTTATGTGGGTCTGTTATACTGTGTTACTATCTGGAACTACGGACTCCTGGATTATTTACTCTTGTGTATTAACTGTTGGCTGCTGCATAATCTACGCTATTTGTTGACGACTATCGGATATTGGACATTTACTGGGACTGTGTGCAACTGAGCAGTGTTGGATTACCATTATTCAGAAGAGTGATTTGTGCGCGTTAACAAGGACTATAAAGTGTACACCGGTATAGAATGGAACAGTAAGACTATATTTCGTAAATCTATTTGTTGTATTAACCTTACTTAAATTGTATATGATTTTAGTATTGTAAATAAATATTTGATTGTTAATTCTTGACTTCACACGTCTTTTTCTTACGATAAAAGCTGACGTGACAATATGAATCCATTCGCACCACGGAATAAAACATGTTGCGACTTGCTCTTCCATGTGACTCTAGATATTGATGATGGACCTGTGCGTGGGGTCACCTTTCATTTCAAGCGGTAGCAGGCTATACTGTTCATAGATCACCATGGCTGTTTCCTGATGCAGGGGCGCATTTGGATGTACGCCTTCTGTAAGTTATCCTGTCTAGCGTCCTCGATCGCTGCAGCATAAGTATTAATAGCTGCTGTCATAATACGATCCAAAAAGGTAGGTTCTTCCTCACTCAGACATCCCTGGGACGTGGACTGACTATCCGAGGTCAAGCTCTCCGTATCAGTAGATAGACTCTCCGCAGTCTCTGTTTCCGTATTAGTCAGCGGATTCGAAGAATCAGCTGGTATATTATCAGCATCTGCATCGGCTTCTTGTGCCTCGGTGTCTCCAATGCCATGTATATTCTTCTGGTGCCATGGTAAGAATAGGTCTCAGCTCCTCAGACACCTTGCCACATGAGGCGATTAGCTGGGGCGCTCGTGTGTTTCCCGCGTGTAAAGACGAATAGGAAACTACAAGTGGGATTCCTGGGTGTGAAAAGGAATAGGACCCAATCGACGTGACATGACTGAAATGTAGCTCGCTCACTCATTCTCACTGCACTTGAAGTGGAATGCATCAAGAGCATTTGAATGGTCGTTTTGGGGTCTAGGTGGACAATCCATGGTCCAAATGGGTCGTATGAGGTATCAGTTTGAAGCGCGCATGGAGTAGTACCGGTATACGAATGGGAACGTCAGACTGGACTGATGTGGAATAAACTGGAAGTAAGGCTATGACGCGCATGCGCAGGCAGTGAATTGTGAGAAAAGAGCATTGGAATGGTCGTTTTTGGGCTCGGGGCGGCCCACCCTTGGTCGGAATGGATCGTGTGAGGTGTCAGTGTGAAGCACTCGTGGGGGAGAGTCAGACTGATCTGATGTGTAGTGAAAGTTAAGGTATGACGCGCACGCGTAGGCAGGGAATTGTGGGAAAAGGGCATTGGAATGGTCGTTTGGGGCCGTGTGAGTAAGGCTATGGCGCACAAGGGCATGCAGGGAGTTGTGGGAAAAAAGGCATTTGGGGTAGGAGTATTGGGGTGGTCATTGTTTTCTTGTGGATTTTACTGTGGGGTGTGAGTACTTGTTTCCTCTGTCTCACGCTGTAGAGTACGACGGTAGGTATCTTTTGGCCATGGATTGACTTTCGTTGGAAAATTATCGTGCGCATGCGCAGTGGGCAGGCAGGCCTGTGGTGGACGTTTTGGGGTCGAGGTGAACCAATATTGGACCAAAAGGGTCGTGTGAGGTATCAGTTTGAAACACTCGTGAGGGAGAGTCCGACTGGACCGGTGATTCGTTGAAATGGGAATTTTGTTGTTGTCTCTCAGTTTCCGAAAAAAAGGAGCCTTGTCTTTACGCCTCAACGCCCGTCTCAACGCCTTAACCTCGTATCTTAACGCCTTAACGCCATATTTTAACGCCTTAACGCCTTATCTTAACGCCATAGCTTAACGCCATATCGTAACGCCATAACGCATTGTCAACCATCCAATCACACGAACATGTTTTGACCATTGGCCCCTGACTCTTGATGAAAGTGACGTCTTCACCGGACATCACCGGAAGTGACGTCATCTATTGCATGAGCATGCGTCCGGTGGTACACCCAAACCAAAGGTGTATCATATGCCTTATGGGTTATAGGGTACAGGGCGTACCACCGAGCGCGTGCGAATGCACGCGATGACGCCACTTCCAACAATCAGGGACCAACGGTAAGAACATGTGCATATGACTGGACGGTTGACAATGCGTTAAGGCGTCGCGATAGGGTGTTTACTGTACAATCATCGACGCGATAAGCCGGGGTCGTGGGGTCGAATCCCGCTGACGACCACATTATTCTTTCTCTCCCAAAAATCATTTCATATGTTTTTATGCTTAGTGGCGGGCTACATACGATACAGCTCACCAATCCCCAGTGTACGAGTTGTCACACCGACACAGCTCACCAATTACCAATATGCTAGTTGTCTGAGCATTTTCATCATTTGTATCTAATACCGCTTATGTCGGTGCTAGGGGCCGTGTGGTCATATCATCCAAGTTGCCACATGAACAGGTACAATAAAAACGTACCTGAGATACAACACATATCACGAATCGTTAGATTCTTGGTATGTGCTTTAGAATAGTTTAACCAGAAGACTATAATATGAAGTCATGTGGCTCTGTCAGTATGTCGGCACCTGGCTTCCCATATATGCGTTGTAATATGCCATACCAAATATAATTTCTTCATTATAAAGCCAGTTGAGCACATTGCAACACCGAGAGAGAAAGTTTGTCATCACAAGGACAGTCCACGGGTGTAATATGACACTATATGATGCGACATTAGAATATACATGGGATTGAAGACACCGAGGCGCAAGAAGCCGATGCAGATGCTGAGAATATACCAGCTGATTCTGACGGACTGACACCGAAACAGAGACTGCGGAGAGTCTATCTCCTGATACGGAGAGCTTGACCTCAGATAGTCAGTCCACGTCCCAGGGATGTCTGAGTGAGGAAGAACCTACCTTTTTGGATCGTTTTATGACAGCAGCTATTAATACTCATGCTGCAGCGATCGAGGACGCCGGTCAGGATAACGTACAGCAGTCGTGCATCCAAATGCGCCCCTGCATTAGGAAAACAACCATGGTGATCTATGAACAATATAGTCTGCTACCGCTTGAAATGAAAGGTGACCCAAAGCACAGGTCCATCATGAAAGCCAAGAGTCGCATGGAAGAGGATATGGGGCTACCATCCGCCGAGGCCCAGCAAAATGCGATCAAAATGCGTAAACAGTTGTACCAGGACATGTTGTAGTTACAAAATGCCTGGCCAACACAAAATGGCGGCTTATTAGACAAGAGCAGCCGAGAATACATCTAACGGGCAAGAAGGAATATCACAGATGCATCACCAAACGGCTGCTTCTGATTGGACATGAGCATAGTTAAATTGTAAACATACCTAACGCGGCTCCCCTAGCTTGGGTATGATGTATCATTGGGAAGAATAAACTGAATGAAAACCTGTGACCGCGTTTATCTTTCTTTTTCTCTACAACACATCAGTTTCACCCCCCAGTCTGGCCCTACCCGACATGATCTATAAATAGAACAGGGTTTTCTTAGGAAATTCCCCGAAAATTTCACCCAAACCTATAGAGCGATGACCTACAAAACAGGGTTTTCCCCAGCAAAACCCCCGTACAATGTCCCGGCATAGAGCGATGACGTCATCAGGGACCAGCAAGTCTCAACATGTTTTATTCCTTGGCGTGAATGGATTGATACACTCACTTTGTCGAGTCGTTAGTATTATATAATACCAAGGTATAATCTCTCTTAAAAACTAAAAATCTGTTATGCTAGGGCATTAAGGCGCTACGACAAGGCGTTAAGATAGGGCGTTAAGGCGTTCAGATAGGCCGTTAGGGCGTTACTGTAAAACTCTCCACTCTCCAGGTCATAGGGCAAATATACTGGGTTTCTGCGTTCTGTACCACTAAAGGGGCAACTGGATTACTTCCTTTGATTTTTATCCTTCGAAACTGAGAGACAACACAGTCTCAACAACAATACAATTCCCAATCCTACGACTCATCGGTCCAGTCGAACTATCCCCCACGAGTGTTTCAAACTGATACCTCACACGACTCCTTTGATTCAACATTGACCCTAAAACGTCCACCTCAGGCCTACCTTTTCCGGCGAAAGTCAACCCCTGGTCACAAGAGCCCTTCCGTCATACTCTACACCGTGAGACAGAGGAAACAACTATTCTCAGCAAATAGTAAAATCCATAAGAAAAAACGACCACCCCGATACCCCTACCCTAAGCACCCTTTTTCCACAATTCCCTGTCTGCACATGCGCGCCATATCCTCACGTCCACGACACACCAGTCCAGTCGGACGCTCTCCCAAAAGTGCACCACACTGACACCTCACACGACCCATTCGAACCACGGATGACCCAAGTCGACCCCAAAACGACCATTCCAATGCCTTTTTCCACAACTGCCTGCCTGCATATACGCGTTATAGCCTTACTTCCACTGCACAGTGGTACAGTCTGACGCACTCCTACGAGTGCTTCACATTGACACCACACACGACACATTCGGACCACGGATGGCACACCTCCTTTTCCCACAATTGCTTGCCTGCGCGTCATAGCCTTACTTTCACTCCACACCAGTCCAGTCGGATGCTACTCCAGGAGCGCTTCAAATTGATACCTCATAGGACCCATTTGGACGACGGACGGGCCACCTCGACCCCAAAACTTCCATCCAAATGCCTTGTTTCCACTACTGCCCAACTACGCATGCTCAGATTAACATAGGAAGTCCCTTGACCCGGATGTGACCTGGAAGTGATCTTTGACCCCGGAAGTGCCATCTTACCCGGATCTGACTCTGTCCCGGATGTGACGTCATCCGTGATGTCACGCCACAGCCTCACTCCTCAGCCTCAAAAATGCTAATGAATTTCCGCTTCCCTACTACTGTGCCTGTTCAATATGTAATTTGTGAGAACTTATGTGGAGTGCAGTGAAATATTTTCTGCCTTTTTTGTCAAAGATAAAGACTTTTCTTGTTTAAATTGGTGTTCAAATTATTTGTACGTTCAACCAGTTGTGTTTTCGATATTTTTTCTCCATATAGATTTAAATTGCCTGGAGAGTTCTTCTGTAACATTTTATTAAGGAATTCTAATTGATAGATATGCTCCATGTTGAGATGACACATAATAAACATACAGTTCTCCAATCTGTTATGGGCAGATTGGCGGTTACTTCAAAGTTCCAGGAATATGCCGCTTGTGCGAGAGAATCTACATCAGCCGTGCTCACTCGATACCAGTATTTTATCATCTTACCAACAATAATACTAAATATATAGGCAGACTCCCTATTTCAGCTAGGACGGCATTGTTCGTAATTTATTGGTGTACTCCCATTATTGTTTTACATAAATACATGGAGTTTCTCTACATCTCAATTTGTATAATATTCCAAGGGGTGTTTTTGTGCTGTGGCCATTTTAAATAATCCACATATGTCACTCCAGAAGTGGATGAAAACTACTTCTGGTCACTCCCATATAATATTATGAGTTTAATTGTGTTAGAGAGGTTAGGTGATACCGATAATGCTGATTATTTGTTTGCTAATTATTGGGTTATCAAAGTCACCTTGTCTTGGAGTGAAATGACCACACTCTAGAGCAGAATTTTATTGAAGTTTCTCGGAACCAAGTGTTTTTCAGGAAGAGACAATTAAACACATAATGCACTGAAACAGTATTTCCCTTGTTGATGGGCTACTGTAGCGGGCATCTTCATCCGAACGCTCCAGGGAGAAGAGATACACAGACAATTCTGACGATATGATAGAAAAAGCCAAAAACACGAAAACCCAATTCCAAACGTATATCGACGATGTTTTACGTCATTTGCTTCTGAGTAATTACAAAACAAAACTTAGATATTTTGTCTTTACTAAACCAGGTAATAATTACACCATTGTGCTTAGCCCCCTAAATTGCAGAATGTTATGATTGCTACTGTACAGAGTTGAAACTGCCGTAGGAGCTTTTTTTAAGATTGACATGATCCATTAACATCAGATGAATTGTTTGAATTGATCTGCCATCACAGCTCCCGATCTAGCCTATCTAATTCCGCTTGAACCGGTGCTGGGGGTCGTGTGGATACTTCATAGTATCCACATGAACAGCTGGAATAACGGTTCTGTTGAGATACTAAGGCTACGTCCGAGAATCGGTCTGAATGTTAGGTGCCGAGGGACGCTTTCCTGTGGAGTCATATGGTTGCTTTTTAGTCGCCAGACGTCAATTTTTCCCACCTGTTGCATATCGCTACATTTTTAAAACTTTCAACCAGACAAGGTTATATAGACACCAAGTTATTAATTAAATGCTTAAGATATGTGTAAAGGAGAATCTCATATATAATCAGTCAGATAGGTCTGGAACCGTTGCTTGTACAACCTTTCTATATAAGTGAAAAAAGCATCTCAAATCGTAAGTTTTCAATTAGAACCGTTGACAAATTTTCAGCTTGCGAAGACGCCAGTAGTATAGAAAGAACCGCCATGGTCCTATTTAGGGGCAGATAATTCCTGGTTATCTCCACTGATTCGCACATTTCTGCCCCCAAATAGGACCCCAGCGGTATTTTACTACTTATCAAATTGACGTGACTATGACGTCATATCCGGTCACGTGACATCCGAGTCACAAGTCACATCCGGGTCAAAAGTTCAAAGGTCAATTCCGGTTACGTGACGGCCCAGCAGCGGGACGCCTTCACCTTCTTCTACCCCATAGATCCATTCTGGCGCACTGGACAATGTTAGTCCCAATAGGGAACCCACTCATGGACATTTGTGGTATGGGCTGTGACCCCTTGTCTCGAGGCCATGCGGTGAATTTTTTTTGAAAAGTTACTGTGATTGGGTCGTGTGAGGTGTCATCGTGAAGCACTCGTGGGGGAGCGTCCAACTGGATGAGTGTGGGGTGGAACTCACGTCATTCTGCGCAGTAGAAAAAGGGTATGAGAATGGACGTTTTGGGTCGCGGTGGGCCAATAGTGGTCCGATTAGGCCGCATGATGTGTCATCGTGAAGCTCTCGTAGAGGTCCATCCGGCTGGACTGGTGTGTTGTCCGTTTTCAACATTCTGCGCATCCGCAGACAGGGAATTGTGGGAAAAGGGCATTGGAAGGGACATTTTGGTGTCGAGGTGGACCCATAGTGACACGAATGGTCGTGGAATGTGTCAATGTGTAGCTCTCGTGGGGGAGCGTCCAACTGGATGGGTGCTGGGTGGGAATATCGTAAGTAGAAAAGGGGTATTGGAATGGACGTTTTGAGGTCGAGATGAACCCATAGTAGTCCGATTGTCCCGTATGAGGCCTTACTTTGAAGTTCTCTTTGAGGTAGAGATGGACCATCGGCGGTCCAAATGGATCATGTCGGGTGTCATCTTGCAGCTCCCTGCATGTTTGGGCAATCAATTGACCTATTTTTGGTCCAAATGGACCGGTTGGGTATCCTAGTGAAGCTTTCGTGGGGTAAGTCGCGCCAATCTGCGCATGGGCAGTTGGGGTGTAATAAGTACAGTGGTAATTCTGGAGGTGCGTGGTGGTGTGTTTGAGCGAAGGAGGGACCATTCTTTGTCAGAATACGTCGTGTGAGGTATCAAAGTGAAGCCCTCAGTGTGTAGACCACGATTGGAGGGATGACTATGTCATATGTGACGTCATTGGTGACGTCATCAGTAGGACTAGTAGCCAAAGAGGGCATTTTGGGGGTGTGAAAAAAGGTGTTTGGGGTAGAGATGGACCATCCGTGGTCCAAATGGACTGTGAGGCGTGCCCAACGCCCGTCTTAACGCATGGACGCATCATTCAACATGCCTGCTTTCTATACTACGGTCAGACTGTGCATGCGCTGAATGATGAAACCGGATTAGACTGGTTAATCCGACGTTACCCAAGAGAACTCCAAAATAAGGCGACATACGGGACAATCGGACCACTATGGGTCCATCTCGACCTCAAAACGTCCATTCCAATGCATTCAGACACCTTGCCACATGAGGCGATTAGCTGGGGCGCTCGTGGGTTTCCCGCGTTTAAAGACGAATAGGAAACTACAAGTGGGAGTCCTGGGTGTGAAAAGGAATAGGACCCAATCGACGTGACATGACTGAAATGTAGCTCGCTCACTCATTCTCACTGCACTTGAAGTGGAATGCATCAAGAGCATTTGAATGGTCGTTTTGGGGTCTAGGTGGACAATCCATGGTCCAAATGAGTCGTATGAGGTATCAGTTTGAAGCGCGCATGGAGTAGTACCGGTATACGAATGGGAACGTCAGACCGGACTGGTGTGGAGTAAACTGGAAGTAAGGCTATGACGCGCATGCGCAGGCAGTGAATTGTGAGAAAAGAGCATTGGAATGGTCGTTTTTGGGGTCGGGGTGGCCCACCCTTGGTCGGAATGGATCGTGTGAGGTGTCAGTGTGAAGCACTCGTGGGGGAGAGTCAGACTGATCTGATGTGTAGTGAAAGTTAAGGTATGACGCGCACGCGTAGGCAGGGAATTGTGGGGAAAGGGCATTGGAATGGTCGTTTGGGGCCGTGTGAGTAAGGCTATGGCGCACAAGGACATGCAGGGAGTTGTGGGAAAAAAGGCATTTGGGGTAGGAGTATTGGGGTGGTCATTGTTTTCTTGTGGATTTTACTGTGGGGTGTGAGTACTTGTTTCCTCTGTCTCACGCTGTAGAGTACGACGGTAGGTATCTTTTGGCCATGGATTGACTTTCGTTGGAAAATTATCGTGCGCATGCGCAGTGGGCAGGCAGGCCTGTGGTGGACGTTTTGGGGTCGAGGTGAACCAATATTGGACCAAAAGGGTCGTGTGAGGTATCAGTTTGAAACACTCGTGAGGGAGAGTCCGACTGGACCGGTGATTCGTTGAAATGGGAATTTTGTTGTTGTCTCTCAGTTTCCGAAAAAAAGGAGCCTTGTCTTTACGCCTCAACGCCCGTCTCAACGCCTTAACCTCGTATCTTAACGCCTTAACGCCATATTTTAACGCCTTAACGCCTTATCTTAACGCCATAGCTTAACGCCATATCGTAACGCCATAACGCATTGTCAACCATCCAATCACACGAACATGTTTTGACCATTGGCCCCTGACTCTTGATGAAAGTGACGTCTTCACCGGACATCACCGGAAGTGACGTCATCGATTGCATGAGCATGCGTCCGGTGGTACACCCAAACCAAAGGTGTATCATATGCCTTATGGGTTATAGGGTACAGGGCGTACCACCGAGCGCGTGCGAATGCACGCGATGACGCCACTTCCAACAATCAGGGACCAACGGTAAGAACATGTGCATATGACTGGACGGTTGACAATGCGTTAAGGCGTCGCGATAGGGTGTTTACTGTACAATCATCGACGCGATAAGCCGGGGTCGTGGGGTCGAATCCCGCTGACGACCACATTATTCTTTCTCTCCCAAAAATCATTTCATATGTTTTTATGCTTAGTGGCGGGCTACATACGATACAGCTCACCAATCCCCAGTGTACGAGTTGTCACACCGACACAGCTCACCAATTACCAATATGCTAGTTGTCTGAGCATTTTCATCATTTGTATCTAATACCGCTTATGTCGGTGCTAGGGGCCGTGTGGTCATATCATCCAAGTTGCCACATGAACAGGTACAATAAAAACGTACCTGAGATACAACACATATCACGAATCGTTAGATTCTTGGTATGTGCTTTAGAATAGTTTAACCAGAAGACTATACTGTGAAGTCATGTGGCTCTGTCAGTATGTCGGCACCTAGCTTCCCTTATATGCGTTGTAATATACCATACCAAATATAATTTCTTCATTATAAAGCCAGTTGCGCACATTGCAACACCGAGAGAGAAGGTTTGTCATCACAGGGACAGTCCACGGGTGTAATATGACACTATATGATGCGACATTAGAATATACATGGGATTGAAGACACCGAGGCGCAAGAAGCCGATGCAGATGCTGAGAATATACCAGCTGATTCTGACGGACTGACACCGAAACAGAGACTGCGGAGAGTCTATCTCCTGATACGGAGAGCTTGACCTCAGATAGTCAGTCCATGTCCCAGGGATATCTGAGTGAGGAAGAACCTACCTTTTTGGATCGTTTTATGACAGCAGCTATTAATACTCATGCTGCAGCGATCGAGGACGCCGGTCAGGATAACGTACAGCAGTCGTACATCCAAATGCGCCCCTGCATTAGGAAAACAACCATGGTGATCTATGAACAATATAGTCTGCTACCGCTTGAAATGAAAGGTGACCCAAAGCACAGGTCCATCATGAAAGCCAAGAGTCGCATGGAAGAGGATATGGGGCTACCATCCGCCGAGGCCCAGCAAAATGCGATCAAAATGCGTAAACAGTTGTACCAGGACATGTTGTAGTTACAGAATGCCTGGCCAACACAAAATGGCGGCTTATTAGACAAGAGCAGCCGAGAATACATCTAACGGGCAAGAACGAATATCACAGATGCATCACCAAATGGCTGCCTCTGATTGGACATGAGCATAGTTAAATTGTAAACATACCTAACGCGGCTCCCCTAGCTTGGGTATGATGTATCATTGGGAAGAATAAACTGAATGAAAACCTGTGACCGCGTTTATCTTTCTTTTTCTCTACAACACATCAGTTTCACCCCCAGTCTGGCCCTACCCGACATGATCTATAAATAGAACAGGGTTTTCTCAGGAAATTCCCCGAAAATTTCACCCAAACCTATAGAGCGATGACCTACAAAACAGGGTTTTCCCCAGCAAAACCCCCGTACAATGTCCCGGCATAGAGCGATGACGTCATCAGGGACCAGCAAGTCTCAACATGTTTTATTCCTTGGCGTGAATGGATTGATACACTCACTTTGTCGAGTCGTTAGTATTATATAATACCAAGGTATAATCTCTCTTAAAAACTAAAAATCTGTTATGCTAGGGCGTTAAGGCGCTACGACAAGGCGTTAAGATAGGGCGTTAAGGCGTTCAGATAGGGCGTTACTGTAAAACTCTCCACTCTCCAGGTCATAGGGCAAATATACTGGGTTTCTGCGTTCTGTACCACTAAAGGGGCAACTGGATTACTTCCTTTGATTTTTATCCTTCGAAACTGAGAGACAACACAGTCTCAACAACAATACAATTCCCAATCCTACGACTCATCGGTCCAGTCGAACTATCCCCCACGAGTGTTTCAAACTGATACCTCACACGACTCCTTTGATTCAACATTGACCCTAAAACGTCCACCTCAGGCCTACCTTTTCCAGCGAAAGTCAACCCCTGGTTACAAGAGCCCTTCCGTCATACTCTACAGCGTGAGACAGAGGAAACAACTATTCTCAGCAAATAGTAAAATCCATAAGAAAAAACGACCACCCCGATATCCCTACCCTAAGCACCCTTTTTCCACAATTCCCTGTCTGCACATGCGCGCCATATCCTCACGTCCACGACACACCAGTCCAGTCGGACGCTCTCCCAAAAGTGCACCACACTGACACCTCACACGACCCATTCGAACCACGGATGACCCAAGTCGACCCCAAAACGACCATTCCAATGCCTTTTTCCACAACTGCCTGCCTGCATATACGCGTTATAGCCCTACTTCCACTGCACAGTGGTACAGTCTGACGCACTCCTACGAGTGCTTCACATTGACACCACACACGACACATTCGGACGACGGATGGCACACCTCCATTTCCCACAATTCCTTGCCTGCGCGTCATAGCCTTACTTTCACTCCACACCAGTCCAGTCGGATGCTACCAGTCGGATGCTACTCCAGGAGCGCTTCAAATTGATACCTCATAGGACCCATTTGGACGACGGACGGGCCACCTCGACCCCAAAACTTCCATCCAAATGCCTTGTTTCCACTACTGCCCAACTACGCATGCTCAGATTAACATAGGAAGTCCCTTGACCCGGATGTGACCTGGAAGTGATCTTTGACCCCGGAAGTGCCATTTTACCCGGATCTGACTCTGTCCCGGATGTGACGTCATCCGTGATGTCACGCCACAGCCTCACTCCTCAGCCTCAAAAATGCTAATGAATTTCCGCTTCCCTACTACTGTGCCTGTTCAATATGTAATTTGTGAGAACTTATGTGGAGTGCAGTGAAATATTTTCTGTCCTTTTTGTCAAAGATAAAGACTTTTCTTGTTTAAATTGGTGTTCAAATTATTTGTACGTTCAACCAGTTGTGTTTTCGATATTTTTTCTCCATTTAGATTTAAATTGCCTGGAGAGTTCTTCTGTAACATTTTATTAAGGAATTCTAATTGATAGATATGCTCCATGTTGAGATGACACATAATAAACATACAGTTCTCCAATCTGTTATGGGCAGATTGGCGGTTACTTCAAAGTTCCAGGAATATGCCGCTTGTGCGAGAGAATCTACATCAGCCGTGCTCACTCGATACCAGTATTTTATCATCTTACCAACAATAATACTAAATATATAGGCAGACTCCCTATTTCAGCTAGGACGGCATTGCTCGTACTTTATTGGTGTACTCCCATTATTGTTTTACATAAATACATGGAGTTTCTCTACATCTCAATTTGTATAATATTCCAAGGGGTGTTTTTGTGCTGTGGCCATTTTAAATAATCCACATATGTCACTCCAGAAGTGGATGAAAACTACTTCTGGTCACTCCCATATAATATTATGAGTTTAATTGTGTTAGAGAGGTTAGGTGATACCGATAATGCTGATTATTTGTTTGCTAATTATTGGGTTATCAAAGTCACCTTGTCTTGGAGTGAAATGACCACACTCTAGAGCAGAATTTTATTGAAGTTTCTCGGAACCAAGTGTTTTTCAGGAAGAGACAATTAAACACATAATGCACTGAAACAGTATTTCCCTTGTTAATGGGCTACTGTAGCGGGCATCTTCATCCGAACGCTCCAGGGAGAAGAGATACACAGACAATTCTGACGATATGATAGAAAAAGCCAAAAACACGAAAACCCAATTCCAAACGTATATCGGCGATGTTTTACGTCATTTGCTTCTGAGTAATTACAAAACAAAACTTAGATATTTTGTCTTTACTAAACCAGGTAATAATTACACCATTGTGCTTAGCCCCCTAAATTGCAGAATGTTATGATTGCTACTGTACAGAGTTGAAACTGCCGTAGGAGCTTTTTTTAAGATTGACATGATCCATTAACATCAGATGAATTGTTTGAATTGATCTGCCATCACAGCTCCCGATCTAGCCTATCTAATTCCGCTTGAACCGGTGCTGGGGGTCATGTGGTAACTTCATAGTATCCACATGAACAGCTGGAATAAAGGTTCTGCTGAGATACTAAGGCTACGTCCGAGAATCGGTCTGAATGTTAGGTGCCGAGGGACGCTTTCCTGTGGAGTCATATGGTTGCTTTTTAGTCGCCAGACGTCAATTTTTCCCACCTGTTGCATATCGCTACATTTTTAAAACTTTCAACCAGACAAGGTTATATAGACACCAAGTTATTAATTAAATGCTTAAGATATGTGTAAAAGAGAATCTCATATATAATCAGTCAGATAGGTCTGGAACCGTTGCTTGTACAACCTTTCTATATAAGTGAAAAAAGCATCTCAAATCGTAAGTTTTCAATTAGAACCGTTGACAAATTTTCAGCTTGCAAAGACGCCAGTAGTATAGAAAGAACCGCCATGGTCCTATTTAGGGGCAGATAATTCCTGGTTATCTCCACTGATTCGCACATTTCTGCCCCCAAATAGGACCCCAGCGGTATTTTACTACTTATCAAATTGACGTGACTATGACGTCATATCCGGTCACGTGACATCCGAGTCACAAGTCACATCCGGGTCAAAAGTTCAAAGGTCAATTCCGGTTACGTGACGGCCCAGCAGCGGGACGCCTTCACCTTCTTCTACCCCATAGATCCATTCTGGCGCACTAGACAATGTTAGTCCCAATAGGGAACCCACTCATGGACATTTGCGGTATGGGGTGTGACCCCTTGTTTCCTTCATCTCGCGATGTAGAACACCATGGGAGGGGTCTCGAGGCCATGTGGTGAATTTTTTTTGAAAAGTTACTGTGATTGGGTCGTGTGAGGTGTCATCGTGAAGCACTCGTGGGGGAGCGTCCAACTGGATGAGTGTGGGGTGGAACTCACGTCATTCTGCGCAGTAGAAAAAGGGTATGAGAATGGACGTTTTGGGGTCGCGGTGGGCCAATAGTGGTCCGATTAGGCCGCATGATGTGTCATCGTGAAGCTGTCGTGGAGGTCCATCCGGCTGGACTGGTGTGTTGTCCGTTTTCAACATTCTGCGCATCCGCAGACAGGGAATTGTGGGAAAAGGGCATTGGAAGGGACATTTTGGTGTCGAGGTGGACCCATAGTGACACGAATGGTCGTGGAATGTGTCAATGTGTAGCTCTCGTGGGGGAGCGTCCAACTGGATGGGTGCTGGGTGGGAATATCGTAAGTAGAAAAGGGGTATTGGAATGGACGTTTCGAGGTCGAGATGAACCCATAGTAGTCCGATTGTCCCGTATGAGGCCTTACTTTGAAGTTCTCTTTGAGGTAGAGATGGACCATCGGCGGTCCAAATGGACCATGTCGGGTGTCATCTTGCAGCTCCCTGCATGTTTGGGCAATCAATTGACCTATTTTTGGTCCAAATGGACCGGTTGGGTATCCTAGTGAAGCTTTCGTGGGGTAAAGTCAGACTGGCGTGTTTTTTATTGGAAGTCGCGCCAATCTGCGCATGGGCAGTTGGGGTGTAATAAGTACAGTGGTCATTCTGGAGGTGCGTGGTGGTGTGTTTGAGCGAAGGAGGGACCATTCTTTGTCCGAATACGTCGTGTGAGGTATCAAAGTGAAGCCCTCAGTGTGTAGACCACGATTGGAGGGATGACTATGTCATATGTGACGTCATTGGTGACGTCATCAGTAGGACTAGTAGCCAAAGAGGGCATTTTGGGGGTGTGAAAAAAGGTGTTTGGGGTAGAGATGGACCATCCGTGGTCCAAATGGACTGTGAGGCGTGCCCAACGCCCGTCTTAACGCATGGACGCATCATTCAACATGCCTGCTTTCTATACTACGGTCAGACTGTGCATGCGCTGAATGATGAAAGCGGATTAGACTGGTTAATCCGACGTTACCCCAAGAGAACTCCAAAATAAGGCGACACACGGGACAATCGGACCACTATGGGTCCATCTCGACCTCAAAACGTCCATTCCAATGCATTTTTTCTACTGCGCATGCGCAGATATAAGATACTCCCCCTCCCGCACTCATCCAGTGGGACGGTCCCCCACGAGAGCTACACATTGACACCATTCACGACCCATTCGGGCCACCACGGGCTCACCTCGACCCCGAAACGTCCCTTCCAATGCCCTTTCCCCACAATTCCCTGTCTGCGCAGAATGCTGAAAACGGACAAGACACCAGTCCAAACGGATGGTCCCTCACGAATGCTTTAAGATAACACATCATACGACCCAATCGGACCATTATTGGTCCACCAGGACCGCAAAACGTCCATTCCCATACCATTTTTACTACTGCGCATTGGCAGAATGGCGTCAGTTCCACCCAACACTCATCCAGTTGGACGCTACCCCACGAGAGCTACACATTGACGCCTTCCACGACCTATTCGGGTGGGCACAATGGTTCTGAGTTACAGATAATTTGAATTAGTAGAGTGTCACGGAGGAACATTTGTATATGTGTTCCAAGTTACGAGTGATTTGGATGGTTAGGTGTCACTGAGGATCATTTGTGTATCAGGTCCGAGTTACAGATGATTTGGATGAGTAGATTGCCACGGAGGAACACTTGTGTATGCGTTCCAAGGGTGATTTGGATGGATAGGTGTCACGGAGGATCATTTATGTATGAGTTCCGAGTTACGGGTGATTTGGATGGGTAGGTGCCACGGAGGATCATTTGTGTATGAGTTCCGAGTTACAGATGATTTGGATGAGTAGATTGTCACGGAGGAACATTTGTGTATGCGTTCCAATGGTGATCTGGGTCCGTGGTCCAAATGGACTGTGAGGCGTGCCCAACGCCCGTCTTAACGCATGGACGCATCATTCAACATGCCTGCTTTCTATACTACGGTCAGACTGTGCATGCGCTGAATGATGAAACCGGATTAGACTGGTTAATCCGACGTTACCCCAAGAGAACTCCAAAATAAGGCGACATACGGGACAATCGGACCACTATGGGTCCATCTCGACCTCAAAACGTCCATTCCAATGCATTTTTTCTACTGCGCATGCGCAGATATAAGATACTCCCACCCCGCACTCATCCAGTTGGACGCTCCCCCACGAGAGCTACACATTGAAACCATTCACGACCCATTCGGGCCACCACGGGCTCACCTCGACCCCGAAACGTCCCTTCCAATGCCCTTTCCCCACAATTCCCTGTCTGTGCAGAATACTGAAAACGGACAAGACACCAGTCCAATCGGATGGTCCCTCACGAATGCTTTAAGATAACACATCATACGACCCAATCGGACCATTATTGGTCCACCAGGACCGCAAAACGTCCATTCCCATACCATTTTTACTACTGCGCATTCGCAGAATGGCGTCAGTTCCACCCAACACTCATCCAGTTGGACGCTACCCCACGAGAGCTACACATTGACGCCTTCCACGACCTATTCGGGTGGGCACAATGGTTCTGAGTTACAGATAATTTGAATTAGTAGAGTGTCACGGAGGAACATTTGTATATGTGTTCCAAGTTACGAGTGATTTGGATGGTTAGGTGTCACTGAGGATCATTTGTGTATCAGGTCCGAGTTACAGATGATTTGGATGAGTAGATTGCCACGGAGGAACACTTGTGTATGCGTTCCAAGGGTGATTTGGATGGATAGGTGTCACGGAGGATCATTTGTGTATGAGTTCCGAGTTACGGGTGATTTGGATGGGTAGGTGCCACGGAGGATCATTTGTGTATGAGTTCCGAGTTACAGGTGATTTGGATGAGTAGATTGTCACGGAGGAACATTTGTGTATGCGTTCCAATGGTGATTTGGATGGATAGGTGTCACGGAGGATCATTTGTGTATGAGTTCCAGGTTACGGGTGATTTGGATGGGTAGGTGTCACGAAGGATCATTTGTGTACAAGTTCCGAGTTACAGATGATTCTGACTGGTATAGTGTCACGAAGAACCATTTGTGTATGCGTTCCAAGTTACGGGTGATTTGGAATGGTACAGTGCCACGAAGAGCCATTTGTTTATGCGTTTCGATTTACTTATAATTTGGATTGGTAGAGTATCACGGAGGACCATTTTTGTATGCGTTCCCAGTTACGGGTGATTTGGATTGGTTTAGTGTCAAGGAGGACCATTTGTTTATGCGTTTCGATTTACGGTTGATTTGGATTGCTAGAGTGTCACGGAGGACCATTTGTTTATGCGTTTCAATTTACGGGTGATTTGGATTGGTAGAGTGTCACGGAGCACCATTTGTTTATGCGTTCCAAGTTACGGGTGATTTGGATTGGTAGAGTGTCACGGAGAACCATTTGTGTATGCGTTCCCAGTAACAGATGATTTGGATTGGTAGAGTGTCATGGAGGACCATTTGTGTATGCGTTCCCAGTAACAGATGATTTGGATTGGTAGAGTGTCATGGAGAACCATTTGTGTATGCGAGTTGATTTGGATTGGTAGAGTGTCATGGAGAACCATTTGTGTATGCGTTCCCAGTTACGGGTGATTTGGATTGGTAGAGTGTCATGGAGGACCATTTGTGTATGCGTTCCCAGTAACAGATGATTTAGATTGGTAGAGTGTCATGGAGGACCATTTGTGTATGCGTTCCCAGTTACGGGTGATTTGGATTGGTAGAGTGTCATAGAGGACCATTTGCTTATGCGTTCCTAGTTACAGGAGATTTCGATTGGTAGAGTGTCATAGAGGACCATTTGCATATGCGTTCCCAGTTACGGATGATTTGGATTGGTAGAGTGTCATAGAGGACCATTTGCTTATGCGTTCCCAGTTACGGGTGATTCGGATTGGTAGTGTGTCATCGAGGACCATTTGCTTATGCGTTCCCAGTTACGGGTGATTTGGATTGGTAGTGTGTCATCGAGGACCATTTGCTTATGCGTTCCCAGTTACGGGTGATTTGGATTGGTAGAGTGTCACGGAGAACCATTTCTGTATGCGTTCCAAGTTACGGGTGATTTGGATTGGTAGAGTGTCATGGAGGACCATTTGCTTATGCGTTCCCAGTTACGGGTAATTTGGTTCACCCGGTAGAGGTCACGGAGGTCCATTTGCTTATGGTTCCCAGTAACAGATGATTCGGATTGGTAGAGTGTCATGGAGGACCATTTGTGTATGCGTTCCCAGTTACGGGTGATTTGGATTGGTAGAGTGTCATGGAGGACCATTTGTGTATGCGTTCCCAGTTACGGGTGATTTGGATGGGTAGAGTGTCATGGAGAACCATTTGTGTATGCGTTCCAAGTTACGGGTGATTTGGATTGGTAGAGTGTCACGGAGCACCATTTGTGTATGGGTTCCCAGTTACGGGTGATTTTGATTGGTAGATTTCCACGGAGGACAATTTGCTTATGCGTTCTCAGTTACGGGTGATTTGGATTGTTACATTGTCAAAAGGATTGGGTCAAGTTGACCAGATAGTTCCGGGCATAGACCTGACGGACCCAAAGATTTTAGGTCAAATTCGATTTTGACCCATATATTTTGAATTGTTTTGACTCAATTATTTTGGATATGTCATGTCTATAACCAATCCTTCTAATAGTGTAGAGTGTCGCGAAGGACCATTTGTGCTTTTGATCCCATTGATAGCCAAGATTGGGAGTGGGATACCACAAGGGCAACTGTTTTTTTAATTATAAACTTTACGGTGGAGATTAGTAGGGAGCAATGCTGGTCACGTAGCCTGTCAACTAATTCTTAAAGTTGAGCTTGTCAGTTTGTCATCAAGGATGGCCTATGGACTGTTGTTGTTTTGTTTGTTTGTTTGTTTTTTTTTTCACGACGTTTTGGGCATTGTAATAGACATGTTTGGATAGACCATGTGATATTGTGCTTGTAGGTTTTGTAACATTTTCAGTAAAAGTATAGTTTCGTAAACAAATTGACGGTGAATACCTTTTCGATCCACACAACTTTTTCTCCGGACTCAAAATGTTGTGGTCATCGGCCGCTCGTTTCCGTTACAGTGTCGAATGTCGCCGTTGGATGTGAAAGTTCACGGTATGGTTGTTGCAAGGTTTTCCAGCCTCAGAGTCGGGATATTTTCCTATTTTTTCACAATCAGAGCATTCATTCCCGCCCTGCGTCGGCGCCGACCCCAAGCCGCCACCCCTCCTTCCTCGCCACCAGAAACAGTTAAAACATCAGAATTTAGTATTTTAGGAACTGGTACTGGTATTTCTTTGTCATGGGACGCAAACCTTCCAGATCAAGTTTCGTATCAAACAATTCATCAAACGCACAGTAGTGGTATTTTGATGCAGGGTAAGTTTAGTCTATCCAATGGAATAGTGTTGCATCCCTCGCATGCGTTCTCTACCAACTCCTCCAGATCGCTAGGCCTGCTAGGGATAATTAACCGCTCTCAACGCTCTTATCAGCAATTTCTGCGGCGTTGAAGGGTCCGCATTTCCCTGCATTTTCATGACATATGCGTTGGAACACTAAAAAGTTCCGATTGCCGATCAAAATTCAACAAAAGTTAGAAATTCCTTTAGGATTCCCGAATTGTCCAAGACATATTCACATAATTAAACTAGAAATGCCTTTATGTGACAACATTTTTCCCCGATCCACTAACCATTTTGAAGAAAACTATAATGCGTTGTCTGCAAGCTTAACGACTGTCATTCCACATTTAAAAAAGTCTTCTTAATATCATAAACTACTCCGAGGTAAATCATAGAAATTGTAGACGCGTGAAGAAAATTTGATATAAAAAAAACCCACAAACTTGCAAAGCATTAGATAACATTAAAGTTGTTTCAATAGAATGACAGTTTTACGAAGCTCTTATTGAGTAATCCACTAATTACGAATAGTGTGCAATGAAACGAGTGCATTGTAAATAGTGGAACCAGTTATCGATTAGTCAGAAAATGCGACGAAGTGTGGGATAGGCTGAATGAACACTGAACATTAGACATAACGAATATATATATATATATTTGGATCGATGTTTGTTGAAGCTCTACGATGTTCTTCCTCACTCAGTGATGTTTTATTTGTTTTATTTTTCTGAGTGGCAGGTTTGGTCAAAACACATGAGAAATGTTGGTTCAGAGTCAACAGTTTAATGATCGACTCAATGATGGGGATTTCAAGCTAAATAAAATCACACGTATGCACGTTGCTATTGTTCTGCCGCTAGAGGGCATTGTCTCGAACATAATAGTCATTTTTATATTCTCTTTTATTTTGTATTGACTGTTTTATGATATAGCCTAGAACAATGGTCACTGTTTTACCTTGTATAATGTTACGGTCAACCGGTACTTCAATATCCAGAGAGATCTATATACTCAGTTGATCGGTCAGGATGACAATCCGTCTTTTGCACATTACTGAGAGAACAAAGAATAATCTGTTTGCGCAGTGATTGGTGACTTTAGCTGAGCAGCTATTGGTTCGTATAATTTCACTTTGCCCCATCTTTTAACCCAGGAGAATAATTTCCACTGGTGGTAGCTGCCATAATTGCATACATGTGTACTATATTTTCCCAGTATTCAAAGAAAGTGTCATTATGATTAGAATAATGTAAAATTTGTCAAATATTACTTTAAAATATACCAGCTATCACCAGTTCAAAATAGTCTCCAGTAGTAGGAAGCCCGAAAATTCAGTATTATTTTTGCGCGCCCAGAGTTACTTACCCCTGATCCGGTGACGTCACATCCGGGTCAAATGTCAAATGTCACGTCCGAGTCAAAGGTTACCTCCGGTGACGTCACTTCCGGTGTGGGGGCATTTCCGGGTCAACGGTCACTTTCGATTTCGATGACGTCACTCACATGTACAGTTGACTGTTATACCCGGCGCAGTGGACAATGACCTGGCACCGTGACAATGACTTGGCACCATGTCAATGACCTGGCACCGTGCCAAAGCCGAATGACCGGACACCGTGCTAAAGCCCTGAAGTCATCGCTCTACACCGGGCCATGAGAAAACCGCTGTTCTATTTATAGATCATTACGTCAGTTCCATTTATCATCTATTTATCATCATTACGTGAACACTCTACGCCGGTGGCTATAAAAGGGGAGAAATTCTGGAAACTATTCACTTTCTGGAAGTTCAGGCGAAGCCATGTTACGTAGCGTAACGAATCCTCACGATACACAGTATACAGCCACCAGTGGTGTTCGCCAGTGAAAATTTATTAAAAAGGCGTACGACGACCACAAATACTCTGCACGCAGGGTTATTCGCCGAACATTGAACAATACCTCCGGACACTGAACTAAGACCTCGGCAAATCCAGGATAGCGAAAAATACCTCGGAATCTGACAAAGACTTCGGAAGCTGACAAATACCTCGCCAACCACTCGTGGCCCTCTCCATCACCAGTAAGTATGGAGCCGTGAAGGCATGCAGACTGTCCGAGATTTTCTGGTGTGGTACAACAACTTGGATGTCGTGTATTCCCTTAAATCGTCCGATAAGCTGTTCCGATTCTATCGGGGTATGGGAGTGGATATGTTGAAGGAGAGTGTCGGCCTAACCGGATTCCCGCTGAGGTATCTGTTTCGCGATCTGCCCACGTTCTTCTTCTTCATTGACTAAAAGGATGCCGACATGCACACGTGCCTCAAACAGAACATTGTGGGTGACCAGAGTCTGATATTTCACCGCTACCATGAGCACGGTCTGACACATTCGAGGAGGAAAACTGTACGATAAGATTATTGGTTTTGACGCTAACGCCCTCTACAAGGTGTGGGTCAGATCGAAACAGAACAACGTGTATTCGTTAGCGTAGTCCTCCCGGCTGATCATATTCCCTTCATCCTGGTTGAGTTGACCTGTCGCTGAAACAGCCTCTGATAGGCTCGAATGAAATTTTCGAGCTCCAAGTTCGGTGTTAAGACCGTGGCTGAGGCTGGCTGTCCGTTCACATGCAGGGCCACAAAATTGATGCCGAAATGTTTAAAGTCAAACGTGCTCTCCGAGAAGGGTCCGCTGAAACTGGTATTCTCCATACAGGATCAATCGCTTGGGCAGTTCCCCCAAGAACAAGTTTTCTTTGTTGGCGCTCATATCCCCGGCAGGCACAGATACCACTTTGGTTTGCACACGTCAGATAGGGAACTGGGCTGTTTGTTTGTTTTTTTCGCCAAAGCTTTGAGGTGCTTCAATTGAACGGCTGGATTAATTCGGTTTCACTTTTCGGACATACAGGACTGCCTCTTGGATGATGATCTTATAGTCAGCTGCGTGACCGGCTACGTCAGTGGCCATCAAGGCAAAGGTCGGGCCGCCCGTATCAGTCGGATTTTAATGGGGATCTTGTTCAAGAGGTAACGATCTTGCATGAAGAGGTCTGCGTGCAGCCGACCGATGAGATCGACATAGCTGCCGTTCGCGGTGAAATCCCGCCGTTTGTTCCATCCTGTATTGTCGTTTTCCGTGCCCATGTGCTAGGGTGTGTCACGGTACAATAAAGGGCTGCCAACTGTCCATACGACAACAGCTTTTCGAGGTAGGCCCGATAGGAGTACGTGTTGGTCGAGTCACTGATGATTTTGTCGTGAGAAAAACATCCACCTGTTGGAACACAGAGTGCAGCCAGAGATTCGTCGGGCCTATCGTTGCCTGGTTGACGACCATTTGCTCATGCGTTCCCAGTTAGGGGTGATTTGGATTGGTAGAGTGTCATGGAGGACCATTTGTGTATGTGTTCCCAGTTACGGGTGATTTGGATTGGTAGAGTGTCATGGAGGACCATTTGTGTATGCGTTCTCAGTTACGGGTGATTTGGATTGGTAGAGTGTCACGGAGAACCATTTGTGTATGTGTTCCAAGTTACGGGTGATTTGGATTGGTAGAGTGTCATGGAGGACCATTTGCTTATGCGTTCCCAGTTACGGGTGATTTAGATTGGTAGAGTGTCATGGAGGACCATTTGCTTATGTGTTCCAAGTTACAGGTGATTTGGATTGGTAGAGTGTCACGGAGAACCATTTGTGTATGGGTTCCCAGTTACGGGTGATTTGGATTGGTAGAGCGTCATGGAGGACCATTTGCTTATGCGTTCCCAGTTACGGGTGATTTAGATTGGTAGAGTGTCATGGAGGACCATTTGCTTATGTGTTCCAAGTTACAGGTGATTTGGATTGGTAGAGTGTCACGGAGAACCATTTGCTTATGCGTTCCCAGTTACGGGTGATTTGGATTGGTAGAGTGTCATGGAGGACCATTTGCTTATGCGTTCCCAGTTACGGGTGATTTAGATTGGTAGAGTGTCATGGAGGACCATTTGCTTATGTGTTCCAAGTTACAGGTGATTTGGATTGGTAGAGTGTCACGGAGAACCATTTGTGTATGGGTTCCCAGTTACGGGTGATTTGGATTGGTAGAGCGTCATGGAGGACCATTTGCTTATGCGTTCCCAGTTACGGGTGATTTAGATTGGTAGAGTGTCATGGAGGACCATTTGCTTATGTGTTCCAAGTTACAGGTGATTTGGATTGGTAGAGTGTCACGGAGAACCATTTGCTTATGCGTTCCCAGTTACGGGTGATTTGGATTGGTAGAGTGTCATGGAGGACCATTTGCTTATGCGTTCCCAGTTACGGGTGATTTAGATTGGTAGAGTGTCATGGAGGACCATTTGCTTATGTGTTCTAAGTTACAGGTGATTTGGATTGGTAGAGTGTCACGGAGGACCATTTGCTTATGCGTTCCAAGTTACGGATGATTTGGATTGGTAGAGTGTCACGAAGGTCCATTTGCTTATGGTTCCCAGTAACAGATGATTCGGATTGGTAGAGTGTCATGGAGGACCATTTGTGTATGCGTTCCCAGTTACGGATGATTTGGATTGGTAGAGTGTCATGGAGGACCATTTGTGTATGCGTTCCCAGTTACGGGTGATTTGGATTGGTAGAGTGTCATGGAGGACCATTTGTGTATGCGTTCCCAGTTACGGATGATTTGGATTGGTAGAGTGTCATGGAGAACCATTTGTGTATGCGTTCCCAGTTACGGATGATTCGGATTGGTAGAGTGTCATGGAGAACCATTTGTGTATGCGTTCCCAGTTACGGGTGATTTGGATTGGTAGAGTGTCATGGAGAACCATTTGTGTATGCGTTCCCAGTTACGGGTGATTTGGATTGGTAGAGTGTCATGGAGAACCATTTGTGTATGCGTTCCCAGTTACGGTGATTTGGATTGGTAGAGTGTCATGGAGAACCATTTGTGTATGCGTTCCCAGTTACGGGTGATTTGGATTGGTAGAGTGTCATGGAGAACCATTTGTGTATGCGTTCCCAGTTACGGGTGATTTGGATTGGTAGAGTGTCACGGAGAACCATTTGTGTATGGGTTCCCAGTTACGGGTGATTTGGATTGGTAGAGTGTCATGGAGAACCATTTGTGTATGCGTTCCCAGTTACGGGTGATTTGGATTGGTAGAGTGTCACGGAGAACCATTTGTGTATGCGTTCCAAGTTACGGGTGATTTGGATTGGTAGAGTGTCACGGAGAACCATTTGTGTATGCGTTCCCAGTTACGGGTGATTTGGATTGGTAGAGTGTCACGGAGAACCATTTGTGTATGGGTTCCCAGTTACGGGTGATTTGGATTGGTAGAGTGTCACGGAGCACCATTTGTGTATGGGTTCCCAGTTACGGGTGATTTTGATTGGTAGATTTTCACGGAGGACAATTTGCTTATGCGTTCTCAGTTACGGATGATTTGGATTGTTACATTGTCAAAAGGATTGGGTCAAGTTGACCAGATAGTTTCGGGCATAGACCTGACGGACCCAAAGATTTTAGGTCAAATTCGATTTTGACCCATATATTTTGAATTGTTTTGACTCAATTATTTTGGATATGTCATGTCTATAACCAATCCTTCTAATAGTGTAGAGTGTCGCGAAGGACCATTTGTGCTTTTGATCCCATTGATAGCCAAGATTGGGAGTGGGATACCACCAGGGCAACTGTTTTTTTGATTATAACTTTTACGGTGGAGATTAGTAGGGAGCAAAGCTGGTCACGTAGCCTGTCAACTATATTCTTGAAGTTGAGCTTGTCAGTCTGTCATCAAGGATGGCCTATGGAGTGTTCTTGTTTTGTTTGTTTGTTTGTTTGGGGTTTTTTACGACGTTTTGGGCATTGTAATAGACATGTTTGGATAGACCATGTGATATTGTGCTTGCAGGTTTTGTATCATTTTCAGTAAAAGTATAATTTCGTAAACAAATTGACGGTGAATACCTTTTCGATCCACACAACTTTTTCTCCGGACTCAAAATGTTGTGGTCATCGGCCGCTCGTTTCCGTTACAGCGTCGAATGTCGCCGTTGGATGTGAAAGTTCACGGTATGGTTGTTGCAAAGTTTCCCAGCCTCAGAGGCGGGATATTTTCCTATTTTTTCACAATCAGAGCATTCATTCCCGCCCTGCGTCGGCGCCGACCCCAAGCCGCCACCCCCTCCTTCCTCGCCACCAGAAACAGTCAAAACATCAGAATTTAGTATTTTAGGAACTGGTACTGGTATTTCTTTGTCATGGGACGCAAACCTTCCAGATCAAGTTTCGTAGCGAACAATTCATCAAACGCACAGTAGTGGTATTTTGTTGCAGGGTAAGTTTAGTCTATCCAATGGAATAGTGTTGCATCCCTCGCATGCGTTCTCTACCAACTCCTCCAGATCGCTAGGCCTGCTAGGGATAATTAACCGCTCTCAACGCTCTTAGCAGCAATTTCTGCGGCGTTGAAGGGTCCGCCTTTCCCTGCATTTTCATGACATATGCGTTGGAAAGTTCCGATTGCCGATCAAAATTCAACAAAAGTTAGAAATCCCTTTAGGATTCCCGAATTGTCCAAGACATATTCACATAATTAAACTAGAAATAACTTTATGTGACAACATTTTCCCGATCCACTAACCATTTTGAAGAAAACTATAATGCGTTGTCTGCAGGCTTAACGACTGTCATTCCACATTTAAATCAAAGTTTGGATATTGAAATATATCCTAATTGGGATATTTTCATCGATTTTCATACTAAACGGCAATGTCGAATTTCGGCATCTAAACTACAAAAACAAGATAGAATCTAGCTACTTCACAAAACTGCCAATACGATTGTATAATTTTGCTGACCTTTTCTCACCGACATTATTCTCTGTGCAATTGCAATTACGTGCAATACTTTTTGATGTTGTTGTTGCGGTATACTTCCCATCATTAACCACTGTTGTATGTCTTTATACGAACAGGAGAACTAGCAAAATATGCCAGCTTGAAAATATGGAAGTATGAAAAAAATATCCAAATTGGGATATTTTATCCCAATTGGGATATATATGCCAGTTAGTCCTTTTCCCTGACCTGTTCAACGAGCTGTCATTACGGATATGGTAAGAATCAAGAACATTACTTTTGCTAGATGACAAATGATGCTAGACGATAAGATCAGTCAATTTGAAAATTGCAGTAAAAAGGATGCTTTCGCTTGATGAAATAAATCAAGTTTTCCTTGCAAAAAATGTTTTCAAACTTAGCACACAAAACGGCGGCTTTCAGACATGCCATGTGCTCCAATCATGCAGTAGCGCGGAAACTTGCAACATTCATTTATTTGACAATATTAATAAGTGTGCGCCGGGAAACAAGTAATCAATTAAGTGACGGGTATAAAACGTTTTACACACCCGGATCTGTCAGAATGCCACACTCGCACAGTGTCAAAACTCTCCAGTCGACTGATGGAACGAAAACGAAACTGTCTCCTCCTCTCTCCTTTCCAAACTCTCTCACCGGGACTGCACTATAATTTTGGCAGTGCGGTTCAGCCGATCTTAAAACATGACGTAATTTCGTCAATTCGGTGTATTTCATTGGCTATCAGAGCCGAAGATGAAGTCGGCATATTCCGTGACTACGACTTGTGCCATATTGACCAGTTTACAGACAAAACACAATCTTTCGAAGAAAATCTCACAAGATATCAGCAGAAGTGTTTACCAGGAAACGAAACCGACATATTCTTCAATATCTGTGCCTAGAAACGGCTCGTCGTGGGATTAATTCAGCGAAACTTTTCGAAACTAGGTCGAACTACTTCATATCGCGTTCAATAAACGGAGTGACGCGGAAGTTTCAGTCATTCTCTCATTTTGCGCAGGGGTGTTGTAATGAAAACCATATCGCTTGGATAGATGGCACCTCTGAAATTACCCATAAGCCAGTTCACCTAGCATCGCAAGAAACAGGGAAACTTCCCTGTTTAAAAAATCTTCTTAATATTATAAACTACTCCGAGGTAAATCATAGAAATTGTAGACGCGTGAAGAAAATTTGATAAAAAAAACCCCACAAACTTGCAAAGCATTAGATAACATTAAAGTTGTTTCAATAGAATGACAGTTTTACGAAGCTCTTATTGAGTAATCCACTAATTACGAATAGTGTGCAATGAAACGAGTGCATTGTAAATAGTGGAACCAGTTATCGATTAGTCAGAAAATGCGACGAAGTGTGGGATAGGCTGAATGAACACTGAACATTAGACATAACGAATATATATATATATATTTGGATCGATGTTTGTTGAAGCTCTACGATGTTCTTCCTCACTCAGTGATGTTTTATTTGTTTTATTTTTCTGAGTGGCAGGTTTGGTCAAAACACATGAGAAATGTTGGTTCAGAGTCAACAGTTTAATGATCGACTCAATGATGGGGATTTCAAGCTAAATAAAATCACACGTATGCACGTTGCCATTGTTCTGCCGCTAGAGGGCATTGTCTAGAACATAATAGTCATTTTTATATTCTCTTTTATTTTGTATTGACTGTTTTATGATATAGCCTAGAACAATGGTCACTGTTTTACCTTATATAATGTTACGGTCAACTGGTACTTCAATATCCAGAGGGATCTATACTCAGTTGATCGGTCAGGATGACAATCCGTCTTTTGCACATTACTGAGAGAACAAAGAAGAATCTGTTTGCGCAGTGATTGGTGACTTTAGCTGAGCAGCTATTGGTTCGTATAATTTCACTTTGCCCCATCTTTTAACCCAGGAGAATAATTTCCACTGGTGGTAGCTGACATAATTGCATACATGTGTACTATATTTTCCCAGTATTCAAAGAAAGTGTCATTATGATTAGAATAATGTAAAATTTGTCAAATATTACTTTAAAATATACCAGCTATCACCAGTTCAAAATAGTCTCCAGTAGTAGGAAGCCCGAAAATTCATTATTATTTTTGCGCGCCCAGAGTTATCTACTCCTGATCCGGTGACGTCACATCCGGGTCAAAGGTCAAATGTCACGTCCGGGTCAAAGGTCACCTCCGGTGACGTCACTTTCGGTGTGGGGGCATTTCCGGGTCAAAGGTCACTTTCGGTTTCGATGCCGTCACGGATGACATCACTCACATGTACAGTTGAGTGTTATACCCGGTGCAGTGGACAATGACCTGGCACCGTGCCAAAGACGCCATGAAAAATTACCCGACGCGGTGGGCAATGATCTGGCACCGTCCCAACGACGGTTGACGTCATGGAAAGTTACCCGGCACAGTGGGCAATGACCAGGCACAGCGCGAGCTGGCATCGTGCCAAAGACGTCATGGAAAATTACCCGGCGCAGTGGACAATGACTTGGCACCTTGGGCAACCTACTTACGGACATTTGCGGTATGGGGTATGGCACCTTGTTTTCTCTGTCTCTCAATGTGAAAGACGATCGGGCGGGCCTGGAGGCCATGGGGTGACTTTTGCTGAAAATTTCAGGCAGATCTGGGGTGGACATGTTAGGCGAATTCCGGCGCAGTGGACAATGACCTGGCACCGTGACAATGACTTGGCACCGTGTCAATGACCTGGCACCGTGACAATGACTTGGCACCATGTCAATGACCTGGCACCGTGCCAAAGCCGAATGACCGGACACCGTGCTAAAGCCCTGAAGTCATCGCTCTACACCGGGCCATGAGAAAACCCCTGTTCTATTTATAGATCATTACGTCAGTTCTATTTATCATCTATTTATCATCATTACGTGAACACTCTACGCCGGTGGCTATAAAAGGGGTGAAATTCTGAAAACTATTCACTTCCTGGAAGTTTAGGCGAAGCCATGTTACGTAGCGTAACGAATCCACACGATACACAGTATACAGCCATCAGTGGTGTTCACCAGTGAAAATTTATTAAAAAGGCGTACGACGAACAACTTTGTGATTGACGTATCCACAAATACTCTGCACGCAGGGTTATTCGCCGAACATTGAACAATACCTCCGGACACTGAACTAAGACCTCGGCAAATCCCGGGTAGCGAAAAATACCTCGGAATCTGACGAAGACCTCGGAAGCTGACAAATACCTCGCCAAACACTCGTTGCCCTCTCCATCACCAGTAAGTATGGAGCCGTGAAGGCATGCAGACTGTCCGAGATTTTCTGGTGCGGTACAACAACTTGGATGTCGTGTATTTCCTTAAATCGGCCGATAAACTGTTCCGATCCTATCGGGGTATGGGAGTGGATATGTTGAAGGAGAGTGTCGGCCTAACCGGATTCCCGCTGTGCTATCTGTTTCGCGATCTGCCCACGTTCTTCTTCTTCATTGACTAAAAGGATGCCGACATGCACACGTGCCTCAAACAGAACATTGTGGGTGACAAGAGTCTGATATTTCACCGCTACCATGAGCACGGTCTGACACATTCGAGGAGGAAAACTGTACGATAAGATCATTGGTTTTGACGCTAACGCCCTCTACAAGGTGTGGGTCAGATCGAAACAGAACAACGTGTATTCGTTAGCGTAGTCCTCCCGACTGATCATATTCCCTTCATCCTGGTTGAGTTGACCTGTCGCTGAAACAGCCTCTGATAGGCTCGAATGAAATTCTCGAGCTCCAAGTTCGCTGTTAAGACCGTGGCTGAGGCTGGCTGTCCGTCCACATGCAGGGCCACAAGATTGATGCCGAAATGTTTAAAGTCAAACGTGTTCTCCGAGTAGGCTCCGCTGAAACTGGTATTCTCCATACAGGATCAATCGCTTGGGCAGTTCCCCCAAGAACAAGTTTTCTTTGTTGGCGCTCATATCCCCGGCAGGCACAGATACCACTTTGGTTTGCACACGTCAGATAGGGTACTGGGCTGTTTTGTTGTTTTTTTTCCGCCAAGGCTTTGAGGTGCGCCAATTGAACGGCTGGATTAATTCGGTTTCACTTTTCGGACATACAGGACTGCCTCTTGGATGATGATCTTATAGTCAGCTGCGTGACCGGCTACGATAGTGGCCATCAAGGCAAAGGTCGGGCCGCCCTTATCAGTCGGATTTTAATGGAGATCTTGTTCAAGAGGTAACGATCTTGCATGAAGAGGTCTGCGTGCAGTCGATCGATGAGATCGACATAGTTGCCGTTCGCGGTGAAATCCCGCCGTTTGTTCCATCCTGTATTGTCGTTCTCCGTGCCCATGTGCTCGGGTGTGTCATGATACAATAAAGGGCTGCCAACTGTCCATACGACAACAGCTTTTCGAGGTAGGCCCGATAGGAGTACGTGAGAAAAACATCCATCTGTTGGAACACAGAGTGCAGCCAGAGATTCGTCGGGCCTAGCGTTGCCTGGTTGACGATTCTGGAGCCAACCCCTTTGACGATCTTAGCTTTCATATACAAGTACGTATGGGCTAAATCCACGTAGGCCGTATCCAAATTGCTGATGGTGAACTCGATGGGATCTGTTTCGCTATCCACCCATAACCCCTGTTCGGCACTGGTCTGCGTCAGCGGGACGGTCCACAAATCAAATTCACTGTTGGTAGAAGAGCAGGACTCGGCGTGGATGAAGGGCATGTTTAAGCAAAGATATCCTGGGTCTTCGATGTGCGTGCTCGCTGGGTCGTTCGTCGACTGCTGCGCAGTCTCGGTGGTGCAGGTCTTTTATTCCCTACGGTGCTCTGATTTGACTACCAATTACAACACATATAAGGGAAGTGGGAAGAGGTGCCGAAATACTGACAGAGCCACATGACTTCACAATATAGTCTTCCGGTTAACCTATTCTAAAGCCCATACCAAGAATCTAACCATTCGTGATATGGGTTGTATCTCAGGTACGGTTTTATTTTACCTGTTCATGTGGCGACATGGATGATATGACCACACGGCCCCTAGCACCGGCATAAGCGGTATTAGCTACAAATCTAGAGAGCTATGATGGAAATGCTCTGACAACTCGTATATTGGTAATTGGTGAGTTGTTTCGCTGTGACAACTCGTACACTGGGGATTGATGAGCTGTATCGTCTTCAGATGAAAATGACGGCATTTAACATAAAAGACTAGTCTGTAAGGCCCGATGTCGACCCAGCATCAACTTCCCACAAATGCCAACATATATCAAAGACCAAAAGATCTGTACAGGGGGCGGGCCTTCCTGCTTCTTCGGCTCGGCATTTCAGTGCTTCTCGGACAGGGACACCGCTGATCCCATCTCCCAGGGCTTGCACCCCACTTAGGAGAGCTTGTTTTCCGACCGCTTTCACCCCGCGCGTCACCAGTTGCGGGACCGTTGTGACGATGCCCCCGAGCACGTTCCCCAGCCCATGACCTCGTTGGATGCGTGTACCTGCAAATACGTGTATGCCACCCCCGGCCTACTGGGTATAATAGTCCATATAGCTGTGTGCATCGCACCCGTAAGCCACCTTGATTATACAAAGTTGGAAGAGCGTGCTTGTTGAAAATAAAGTGTGACCACCACTTTGCCAATTTCGAATGCCAGATGTTGTCCGGTGTCATCCTTTATATCGATGGTGATGGTACTGATGTCAGTCTGTCGCAACTGTAGATAGAGTACGTGGTTAAAGCTCTTGTCACGCGATCTCCGTAGTCCCCTTGCACTGGAAAGACGCGGAGCATGGGCGCATCAATACGGCCGACAATGTGACCATCCACCACCTTCCGAATAGACATAGATCCCATACAAGCCAGCCTTAAGATCCAGCATGGTCTTCCCCTGGAGCCGACCGGGCCCGACATAGTTATCCGTCTCCAGTACACACAGCTCCTTCGACGTCTTGCGGAAACGTACGATCACAGTGCTCTGTAGGATGATCAGGAAATTGTGGTTCCACTCGTGGTACTTAATGTTGATCATATTCGCAAACGGGAAGATATTGATTCCTCCTGGGCTCGAGCTCTTGATGAGCTTTCGCAACGCCTGGACAAATATGTTGGGTGTATGCTGCTGGCCTTCGGGAAGAGTTACAGGTGTACCACACCGTATCATGTTGCACGTCGTACCACGTGTAAGGATAATGGATATCCACTAGATCACACTCCCAACGTCCGGGAAGATGTAAGGAATGGGACAGTTGCGTGACATAATGGTCTAAGGTGTTGTTGGGAAACACTGCACCAGAGCTATTACTGGGTAGTGTGAGGTAAAATATGACGACTGAGATTTTGCGCTTCCGCTATTGGTTTTAATGGTGTTATCAGCCCTCGGGGCTTGTTGCCTGCGTTGTGATTGCCGCACGGGTTTATGCCATGCCATGGATCTCGATCGGCGTGGTGTGTGGGGTGGTATTACGGGAGTCGGCTGCTGCACCCAATCCCATCGCTGAAGATTTCCGAGCATTTCTTGCGGCACGTCCATGTCTTTCAATCCTTGAGCGAAAGGCTTCCACCCTGTGAGGGTCATCTGCGACCTGCGTTGACGCATCGAATCATTCAACAATCCACCATATGGGTGCCGGGCACCACTTGTTACTGAACCAGAAGTTCGTCTTTCTGATTCCCGGACATGTTCGGGTTGTCTTTCAACCGTTCCAACAAGCCACCCCTCCTCTGGAACGACCCGGGTAGGTTTTTCATGAATTCCTCTGCCACCCACTGCGGAGTTGAGGATGATAAACCTGGTAATGGTGGTTGTGGGACAAGTGATGCTGGCTGTACACGTTGTGCTGATTGTGCGACTGACGCTGGGCTGGGTCCAGGGGTTTTGTATTGCCACATGAACGTGATGTACCGTTGACGCGTCTGATTGTACTGCTGTAGTTAGCTGGGGTCGTTATAGAATCTGTTGCATCGATCGAGTGTGTTCGTCGTCTTCACTGTAGGTGTGGTGGGGTACGCGATTGTAGGATTTGAAGCAAGCGTGGGTCCACCAAACTCATTTTCTTTCTGTGGGTCATTGTCGACTGAATAGTCCACCCAATAGAGGACCTAGCACAGAGGCAGCCAAAGGCGCTAACATGGCTCCGAGAAACCCGCCTTCTTGTAAGTCTTTTTTTTGAGAGACTCGCTTCTGGACCAGAGTCCGGAGACCTGTCTTATGCTTGGCCAACTTCGCCTTCTGAATCGGAGTCAGTTACAAGCGTCTGGTCCGTCATTCATAATTCAGCCGTCGCTCATTAAAGAATATCCGCGTCCATAATTCAAAGACCTATTCCATATTCCATATAACAGTAGTATTAGCACCAAGTTCAAAAAAGACAATCTTAGTATACATAAACATAACACAAGGCTATTCTATGGATAACAACTTCTTTATTGCTGTGGAGCTGACGTTTCGTTGGAGATACTTCCAACTTTTTCAAAGCTAATGGAAAATTAGCTTTGAAAAAGTTGGAAGTATCTCCAACGAAACGTCAGCTCCACAGCAATAAAGAAGTTGTTATCCAAAGAATAGCCGTGTGTTATATACGCCGACTTCTAAATGCCTATCAAAGAAATTACATAAACATAGGCTAGTTTCCGGCAAGAGAGAAGCGAAGAACCTTGTTGGTTGAGGTACAAGATACACCGGACTTGGGCTTCGTTGCTTTGGGTAACGGCGACGGGGGCTGTCTGAATACTCCGGTGATAGGCTCAATTGTATCCGATCACAAGTTTCGGGAGGACATCGTCGTGTATTTTTAGCTGCAAAGTGCTTGGCCTTTGAATGTTCTGTTGAACCTTTCGACGACCGAGGCTTTGGTCTCGTTGTATGTGTGAAAGAAGAAAGCCTTCTGGGCTAGGGGCCGTATGAACCCATGTACTTCAAGATCCTCATGGTACTCATATGAACAGTCACAATCAAAGCGTGACTGAGATACATCTTTTTTTTTAGATGACGACTCTATAACGAATATTATGGATTAAGAATACTGATCAGCGATACGGATTTGATATTTTTGGAACATCATGATGTCTTGCCGGCATCATTGAAAACTGTTGACCGCTTCTCTCTTGCAGGAAACAAGCCTATGTTTATGTATACTATGATTGTCTTTTTGAATTTGGTGCTAATACTGTTATGTGGAAAATGGAATAGGTCTTTGGATTATGGACGCGGATATTCTCTAATGGACGACGGCTGGATTATGAATGACGGACTAGACGCTTGTAATTCAGAAACTGTTGGAACGGTCTGTTGAGGAATTCGGTGCCTTCGTCGGTTTATAAATACAAGAGTTGGCGCCCTGTCTTGAAGATGCCCTTGAACGCAGTTAAGAGATTCGCCCCCGTTTTCGTCCGGATGGGTACCACCCACGCATACTTCGACAGGATATGGATGCATGTCAAGATATACCTATTCCCATCGCTGTGTTTGGCAAAGGCGCTCATATCGACCAAATCCGCTTGCCATTGGGCATTTATACCACCAACGATGACCCGGTTTATTTAAGGTATAGATGTCTTGCTGTTTGAGTCAATGTCGGACTTGCGATAGACGAATGCCGTGGGGTTTGGGGTACTTGCTGACTTAAGGGCGTAGCAAGCGACGCATCAACGGACGCTGGTGGGGCGTTAGGCCGGTTTAACACCGGACGCGGTGAACCGGGATGCGAAAATATCGCCTGCGAAATGCAGCAATGGTTGGTGAGTTTAGCTTGCACACCGCACGCGACGCGGCAAAGCGGTGAAGGCGGGCGTCGCGAATGCAGAGGTGTAATTCCCATTCTCAATCTCGCCGTTCGCCTCAGCCCCCACGGGGATTTCTCTGCTGACCAATTACAGCGTTTCTTCGTCTGTTGGCGAGAAGAAACAGAAGAAGTTCTTCCTCGATCTCGTCCATTTTGTTTGGCCCACGCGATAATGTAGTTGCGTTTGCCGCCCGCATCTAGTGTGACACCCCCCAAAGCGAAGGATAATTCGCCCGCGCCCCTTGCCGCGTCCGGTGTCAAAAGACCCTTACCCGAGGGAGAGTATGTTTCCAGTTTCATTCTCAAGCATGCACAGCCCAGATACTCTCCTGGTCCAGCAGATTTGAATCTGTTCCTGTTCTGTTCCTATACCCAGCAGCCACAGCCCTGCTAGGAAAATGATTCTGATATTTTATGTTTGAATGGGGTTGCGTTAGATGATGCATTTGTTCACGGTGGGAGAGAGTGTGGCTATGACAGATGTGTCCGCCGTAAATAGCGATGATAGCGAGGCTACAACCTGCGATCTTTGCGTGCATTCGTCCACATTTACATCGTTCAAAAGACTCGAAAATATACTTCCCAAGATTCTGGTGTTTTATTGGAACTGCAGGTGACTCGAATGCATGAAGGATTAAATCGAATAAGAGGCCGAATGTAAAGAATGAAGCAGGGAGAAATCCCCCAGGAGACTGACAGAGATAAACCAAAAAGTTCTATCATTTCCAACCGGCGTCAGAACTTCTCTCGATAAGCCGCTGAAGTCATCAGAAAACACGTTATAATATTGGGGAATGTCCATGTACAGTAATGCAGTTCGTTTGTGGGCAAAGAAGCAGGGTTTTAAACACATTGGACGACTGGCTGTCGAGGGAGGGTTATACAGGGTTGACGAAATCATTGAGACGGTAGCGGTGGAACATTTCCAGAGGGCGTGTCGACAGGCAGTGGTGTTTGCAATGAAAAAATATCCGACAATCACGGAGAATGCCTCGTCGTGTGTAAGCTCCTCACTGTATCATCCGAGAGCACTGAGCTCTAAAGCCGTTAGGACCGTTACAGGTTATTAGGAGAGAGAGACCCTTCAGTAGGCTTCGGACTAGGCGAGAGTGGAAGGGGTGTAGGTATCCGGGAATAAGAGACCCACACTCTCAGTTGCCGCGGTTCTACCGACCACCGTGGAAGTGCCATTCATGTCGTAAGCTAGGCCACACACGCGTTTTTGTCCCTTCCTAAACTGTTCGCCTCATTTGCTAACCCTGAATGACGGTACAGGATTTACGTGGGACGCTGTAGGTAGTACATGCATGCATGAGATTTATTGCAGCAGTTGGAGACGTTACCAAGTCACGGGTTCGAGCCCAGCTGGTCCATGTGTGAAAGTTTGTCAGTTACATGCCGACGAGCGGTCGTTCTCTCCGGGTACTCCGGCTTTCTCCACCAACCAAACGGACTGTCACTATATGAGTGAAACAACCATGAGTGTGATATTAAGACAAATTCCTCAAAGGGGTGGGCTAGGTCAAGTTGGGTCGGCTCCGATGACGGCCGCCCACGTCCCTTGTTATGAGTCAAGTTGCTAGCTGTGGGTCACCATTTCATTTCCTCATAAGTCACAGTAGCGGTCCTTGTTTAGAATTTTTGTGAGTAATAGTTGTGTCGCGGGTGACGCATATTGGTGGATTTGTCCCACAGCACCAGAGTGACGCCACACACCAAGCCACCACACAACTGATTAAACCATGCATGTCACCGAGTTATTCAGGTGGCTATATAGCTGAAATATTGCTGAACCCGACGTTAAATCTTACTCAAGCCGGTGATAGGAGCCGTGTGGCCATGCCATTCTAGATATCCACATGAACAGCTAGATAAAAGCGGGGCTAGGATACAAATCATCACAGGGATCAGTTTTTTGATGTTTTTAGATATATGCAGTCAGTGTATTTGCCTGCGGAGACATATGACTTCTTGTCAGTACGCCGGCATCGTTTTCAATGTTGCGTTTAAGTGTTGCCTGTATATGGTAAGGTTTTGATGGTGGACTTTTCGTCGTGGGGCTTGACATACATCATACACTACATAACGACTTTACAATGAAAATCATACGGATTAAGAATAATGATCAGCGATACGGATTCGATGTTTTTGAAACATCATGATGTCTTGCCGACATCAATGACAAGTGATAACCGCGTTATCTCTTGCAAGAAACTAGCCTAGTTTAATGTATATTATGCTTTTTTTTAATTGGTGCTAATGTTTTTATATGAATTAGGTCTATGGATTATGAAAAGGGCAATCCTTGGATAGACGACGGCTGAATATTGAATGATGGACTAAACGCTTGCCTTTTATTGCCCGCGGTACAAATCAATGTGCTTGTAGGTTTGCGACTTGTAAACATGGTCGAGAATGAAGCGCTTGGTCGGTGTCGGGCCTCACATATATTTGTTCTGAATAAGACCTTGCATTCTATTAATACTCCCTCGTTCGGGCCGTTTCTTCTATCTGACGGTCACAAAGTTCATCATTTTCCATTAGATGACTTGATAGGGCTATTTCATCATAGCTCTGAAATATTTGTATCTAATACCGCTCAAGCCTGCACTATGGACCGTGTGGTCATTCTATTTAAGATGTCGACATGAACATCTACAATAAAAGCGTAGCTGGGATACAAATCATCACAGGGATCAATTTTGGTTCTAGCGATGTTTTTAGTAATATGCCGTCACTATATTTGCCTGTGGGGTCATCGTTTTCCACCACCCTTTTAATATGGCGATTAACATGATTCTTCAGTTGGGTTGACCGGGTGTGTGTTGTCATTCTGTTGCTGTGGGGGATTTGTGATCGATTTTGGTTTCTGGAGATATGTGGAGGTTTGGGCTCTTGCTACCATGTTCTTCCTACTCCCGCTTGTCCATTGGTCGAGCAGGTACAAGAGCTCACGAGATGCGCATGCGTGCCGCTGACCGTTTGTGCATTCGTCCCTGTAGGCTGTGAGTTAGCCATGAATCATTAGTAGTCAAGGAGCAAGACCCAGGGGGAAAAGGTCTTTCTCAACCCACACCACATACAATGTCTGTTTGCATATTCTGTTACACCAACCTCTCTGGAGCATTTATAGGATGGGTGTCACTTCGAATTGTGGTAGAAGGCCATTTTGTATGGTGGGGGTAAAATCAAGTGTTCACACCAATACCAAGGTTGAGAGGTGGGTTCATTTAAATGACTGTATCTTCCTAACTGTTTGCTCAAATTTGACATGATATACATGGATGGAATGAGAAGAGATTACACTGTATATATATATATATATATGAGTGGCTACGAATGGGGTAATATTCAAAATGCATGCATGGAATCCAAATAATGTGGAGGGATCCGTTCTCAATAATTTTCTAATGAAAATTTGACATCAAAGTATCAACATTTCGGTTGCACAAATACACAATAAACAAACGACCACCGTGTCGTATTGATGTTCTTCTAGCGTATGTAATTCAATTCCATATAACGGTGGCTTTATGACGTGGGGGGGGGGAGGTGACTCTGTGGGCAATCGCGCTCAATACTGCAAAATTACTGATATGCCCTAGCCCCTCTGATATACCTCAATTTTTACAGCTCTAGCCACATTACTTAGTGTAGTGACGAAGATAATAAAAAGCGAAATACTTGATTACATGTGATATTTGCACTATCACAAGCTATTGATTTCTTAATACAAGCAAGTTTAGTCTTCAAATTGGTACATGTGCATACCATAGGTTTCTGAGATAAGTTCTTTGCCAATGCGGTCTGGCTATTTATAGTTAACAGGCAAACTGTCTCAAAATCATAAATAATACATTTTCTACAGAGAACGGCACAAAAATTATGCATTCAACAGACATTCAGCAAACAGAGAAATACAAAGCCACAAACACACTTTTTCGATTTGCCAGGTGAAATTCGTCGTTCATGGGAACCGGAAGAAGAACTCCGCTACCTTATTTCAATCATCCTGTCAGCAATTTCATACTTCCACAGTTTCAAGACTTCACTCATCCGGTTGTAGGCGGATATCTGCAGTCCTTCTGGAGGATATTGGTAGCTCATTACAGAAGACAAGTGAGTCATCGGATCGCTCAGAGAGGGGGTTTTCATCACCTTCCTCGAGTACCCCAACACCATTAGTCCAGAACACACAAAGACCCTACTAGAGTCCGAAAAGACCTTGGTGGAAAAAGACGCAGTTCGAGAGCTACATACGGAAGAAGAAATGCCGGTTTCTACGGTACAGTCTTCTTAGTACCAAAAAAGGGAACAGACAAACTCTGCATGATCATCGACCTGAAGCGGCTCAACGAGACTATGGCACCACCGCCGAGGTTCAATATAACATCGGTACCATCACTACGGTCCCGCCTACAACCGGGAGATTGGATAGCCTCCATCGACCTGCAGGGCGCCTATCTTCATGTTCCTATTCATCAACTTCATCGGCGTTATCTGCGTTTCATCATTGCCGGGACACGATTCGAGTGGACGGTTCTACTGTTCGGCGTCTCGATCGCTCCTTGGTGTTTCACCCGCATCACGTCATCAGTCACGACAGTCTTCCATCTCAGGGGAATCAACATAGAATCATACATTGACGACATTCTCATCTGGGAGTCCGAGATGCCAGCACTCAAATCACATATACAGTTCATCATGCAAGTCCTCAAGCATCTGGGATTCATTCCGCATCCAGAGAAGTCAGAACTGGAACCGGGTCAGCGACGCCAGTACATCGGGGCGGTCTTCGACACTCGGAGACAGATAGTTCTACCACCCGAGGACCGTTGGATAAAGATACAGTCTCTCGTCCCAAGATTGTTATCTTCCCGGTCACTACACTTGCGTCTCTGACAAGGCCTCCTCAGGCTCCTAACTTCTATCCATGACCTAACACAGTTCGGCCGGATCTAGGTTCGCCCGTTACAGTTCATCTACACCCGTACCGGCGGGCAAGAACACTCAACCCTCGGATCTCCGTCCCGGAACATCTTCGTCCCTTCCTAGAATGGTGGCAGTCCAGGGAGAATGTGATGCCCGGGATCCCTCTTCATCGACCACGGCTGAAGAATCACATATTCACCGATGCGTCGTTGACAGGTTGGGGAGCCAATCTAGGCGAGCATCAGATATCCGGCTGATAGACCCCTCAGCAGGCCAAGCAGCACATCAACATTCTGAAGATGTCTGCGGTAAATATGGCAGTCTGCCATTGGAGTTCGCAGCTGCGCAGCACGTCAGTACTGGTTGCGACCGACAACACTACGATGGTCAGCTACATCAACAAATAGGGGGAACAAGATCCCAATCACTGTTCCAAGAGACGTGGGCACTATTCCAATGGGCGCAGTATCAGCGATGTCATATCACAGCACGACATGTAGCAGGTCACTTGAATGTCATCGCTGACAGCCTTTTCAGATCAGACAAGGTACTACAGACGGAATGGCACCTTTCGACAGCTAGCGTCGATTTGGGAACGACCAATGGTGGATGTGTTCGCAACCAGGAACAACGCCCAAATTCCAACCTTCGTCAGCTCGATCCGCGATCCACAGGCATGGGCGATCGATGCACTTTCACTCAACTGGGACAACCTCCTTACCTATGCCTACCCACCGATTGCTCTCATTCAGAAGGTGCTATCCAGCGTCATCCTGCTGGTAGTACCATGGTGGCCGCATCGCCCGTGGTTCCCTCTACTTGTATGGCTGTTAACAGACCAACCACGCCAACTACCTCGGTGGTCCGGACTACTGGATCAACCACACGGAATCCGGCACCACGACCCGCAATGGCTGAACCTACACGTCTGCAGACTATCCAGGATCCCCTTGCAGACCAGAGATTTTCAAGGCCAGTTACAGAAGCGATGGCGGCAGCAAACAGACCATCGACTTCACAATTATATCAGTCGAAGTGGGCCTACTACGGCACTTGGTGAGAGACCAGGGGACTCGATCTCAACACTGCCTCTGTTCCTGTAGTAGCCGACTTCCTGTTACACCGCCGCCAGGACAAGACGTTACAACCAAGTATAGTAGAGGGGTACCGTTCGGCATTATCTATAGTCCTGAAATTGACGTCCGGAAAAACTATTGGACAGGATAGCAACTTATCAGCTCTCCTCCAGTCCTTTTTGCTGCAGTCTCACCGAACACGTCAACTATTACCAAAATGGGACCTGAGAGTGGATTTGAGTGCCTTATTACGCCCACCGTTTGAGCCTCTGCATTCAACAACCAGCAAGGCCTTATCCTACAAGACAGCCTTCCTGTCGGCGTTCGCTCTGGCTACAAGAATATCAGAACTTCATGCAATGGATCGGAGTTCCTTGACATGGACAGCAGATTGATCTAGGGTATCCTTCCGCCCGATCCCGGAGTTCATCGCAAAGAACGAATCTACTCGTCAGGGACCGTGTGCGCAAAGACTCTATCAGGTTCCTTCATTAACGGGGTTCATGGACCCACTGGAAGAGGACCAATTTCTGTGTCCATTCAGAGCGTTACGCCACTATATTCAGAGGACAGATCCGTACAGAAGCATGAGACGACTCCTGTTTCTGTCATTACAGCCAGGTGCTGTCAGTAAGAATACGATTGCGTCCTGACTGAAGAAAACAATTCACTGAACGTAGCAATTAGCCATCGACGCCCCACCTCTTCTGTCTAGAGCATCGTTGCATGAAGTGAGAGCCATTGCAATATCTCCGACACTTTGGAAAAACCTATCACTGAATGACATTATCGATGCGTGTGCTTGGGCTTCCATTTCAACATTCGCCGACTTCTATCTTAGGGAGATGTCCATGCAGACAGATAGGGTGACTACGTTGGTCCCAGTAGTAACAGCCCAACGCATAGTCCATTAATCCCATCAACACAGAAGGAGGCACCGAAAGCAAACAAGCAAGATCCTGACACATCGGTAAGCATGATCAAGCATACCATGCCGGAGATGAAGGGACCTCAAGGACTTGATGGCACCTGATTATCTGGCGATAAGTAAACGGAAGATTGGTCGGTACAGTACTCCACCATTTCACCGTATTACTTGTAATTTCCTTGAGCTCCCTACGCCACTATACGACATGGGAATTATCAGGATATTACTGGGCATACAAGATCTAAAACAATAATGACAAGGGCATGCTCCGCACAATCCAACAACGAGACTGCAAGGCCGACTCCCCATCTTCCTCCGTTGGGAGCCTGGCATATATTGATAGCAGGTGAAGATTTGAGCAATAAACATGAACCATTTATAATAATGTTGGTATTTATTATCAAATGAAACCTGCTATCAGTCTTAATTTGCTCAACCCGTCCTCCCCACTCGCTACGGCCTTGATACAATTACAACGCATATAAGGGAAGTGGGAAGAGGTGCCGACATACTGACGGAGCCACATGACTTCACAGTATAGTCTTTTGGTTAACCTATTCTAAAGCACATAACAAGAATCTTTTATTGTACCTGTTCATGTGGCAACTTGGATGACATGACCACACAGCCCCTAGCACCGGCATAAGCGATATTAGATACAAATCTAGAGATTTAGAAAACACGTCTTATATGTATGCACCATCCATGCATCGTATAATAATTTGAATGAACTAGTTCAAATGATATAATCGATTAAAGCAACCCATCCTCTATCACATTGATGGAAAAAACTTTATTTGACCCCCACCATACAAAATGGCCTGTAGAAGAAATGCTATACCACAATTTGAAGTGACACCCACCCTAAAACTGCTCAGGAGAGGTTGCCCTAACATAATATGCAATCAGACCTTGTATGTGGTGTGGGTTGAGCAAGACCCTTTTGTAAGGCCTATACAGGAAATAGCTCCTTGACTATAGAGCGAGGTTATGGAGTATTCCACGTACCGTCTGAACAATTGGTTTTCATGTTAGTTGCAAGGTTGAGTGATTTTAGGGAGTTAGGGTGGATATGTAGTCTATCAATGAAGCTGAACTATCCGGTTTGGAGGTTGGGTTCTTTAAGGAGCAGTGCGGTTGTGTACACCACATTTGAGAAATCTTGAGAAACGCTGAAATACAACAGAGTTGATTTAATAGTGCAGGTCAAACTTTAGTTACAAACGTCTAGTCCGTCATTCATAATCCAGCCGTCGTCCATTAGAGAATATCCGCGTCCATAATCCAAAGACCTATTCCATATTCCATATAACAGTATTAGCACCAAATTCAAAAAGACAATCATAGTATACATAAACATAGGCTTGTTTCCTGCAAGAGAGAAGCGGTCAACAGTTTTCAATGATGCCGGCAAGACATCATGATGTTCCAAAAAGATCAAATCCGTATCGCTGATCAGTATTCTTAATCCATAATATTCGTTGTAAAGTCGTCATCTAAAGAATGATGTATCTCAGTCACGCTTTGATTGTGACTGTTCATATAAGTACCATGAGGATCTTGAAGTACATGGGTTCATACGGCCCCTAGCCCCGGGTTAAGCGGAATTAGACACAAGTTACGAAACGTAGCGCCATAGATCTTGCACGCTACGTTCGTATTTTGCTATCAGCATGCGATATGTATCGCCAAATTTGAGAAACTTTGAGTGGAGGCGCTTGGTGGAATAGCCCTGTTTTATAAGTTTCTGCAACAATGTTTTGTGACGTTGATTAAAATCATCACATCTAACACAGGATCTAGCAAATGCTACTAAGCGAGATATGTATACGCCATATGCAGGTCCCACTGGAATATTACTATCCAGAAAGGGATAGTTTACGATGTCGAAATTGTAATCATCTCTTTTGTCATAAAGTCGACGAGAGAGAATGCCCGCTTCATTTTTATAGAGATAGAGATCTAAATAAGATGTGCATGTAGGGCTATCTGTAGTTTCCTTCAAATCCAGTGAAGGTGGATATATATCCTTCACTGCGTCATTTATATAGCGATTATCCACAGCGAGAAGATCGTCTATATAGCGTTTGGTGAATGAGAAGGAACGGGCTTTGAATGGATCGGTTTTTGAAAGCGCCTGCATATAGTCATATTCATAAGAGAACAGATACAGGTCAGCCAACAGGGATGCACAATTAGTACCCATTGGAATACCTATATGCTGCTGATATATTGTGTTGCCAAATTTCACATAGATATTTTTAATGAGAAATGCCTGTCAAACTGTTACACTGCATTTGAGAAATTCTGAGAAACGCTGAAATATAACAGAGTTGATTTAATACTGCATGTCTTGTGGGAAGCACTGGAAAGGCTGCTGTCAGGCATAGAGTAGGGTTCTAGAGTAGGGCATAGAGAATATCTGTACCTAAACGAAAAGAGGGAAAGGATGTTGTGGGTGGAACATTCAATCTCGCAGTATTGAACACTAAACGATAGAACGCTCGTGATAAATGTGACACACATGGAGAAACGACCTGGCTGTGAACTGGATGGAAGCTTTTTAGTCGCCGGACGTCGTCAATTTTTCCCACCTCTTGCATATCACTTCAATTTATTACCTGTATATGGTAGGATTCTGCTGTTGGACTGTTAGTCTCCGATGTCCGCCCTCTGTACAGTTCATTCGACAAATATATTGAGGGGTTTTGTTTTGGTGAGAAATTTAAGTCGTACGACGTCGGGCATTTCAGGTTAGTTTTTCTGTGTGTTCTTGCATTTACCAGGTTTACCCCATGTTGAGGTGTTTACTCCATCAAACGTCCTCGATGCTCAATCATCCATGAACATCAGATGAGTTATTGCTTTGAGCTGATCTGTCATCAGAGTTTTGGGGGATGTGGGTGGTGGTATTAGGGTGAAGTGTCGAAATATGGTGTCTCTATATATAACCCCATGATTTATATAAATTCACATCGATGTAGATTTATATAAAGCATGGGGTTATATATAGAGAACCCATATTTCGACACTTCACCCTAATACCACCGCCCACATCCCCCAAAACTCTTGTTGTGCGGGCCTGTGAGCTGGTGCTAGGGGCCGTGTGGATACTTCATACTCTCCACATGAACAGCTGCAATGAAAGCGCGGCTGATATACTAAGGCTACGTCCGAGAATCCACCGTATGCTCGTGCCTGAATGGGAGCTGCTGAGAGCTTTACTGTAGAGTCATATGGTTGCTTTTTAGTCGCCAGATGTCGTAAATTTTTACCACCTCTTGCATATCGCTCCAACTGGAGTAGTTTAAGACCACATAACAGAGGTAGGTCTTGCTGCTATTAAGTAACCCATTCCAAGTCAGTTGATATACATATTTATCAAGGCACTCGAATTCACTGGGGTCAAGTACAGACAGTCGATATGTTGGCGTGACAACACATGGGACGACGGGGGTCATAAAATTGAATAACCGGGGTACATCATCGCCAAAAGAATAAATAACAACTACGTCGATTTCTTTCCACTATTTATTCCAACACAAAATCAACGTTTGAAACAGTGTGAAGATTGGTGAGCAAACTGTGTACATTGGTGCGAAAAGTGTATCATATCGGCTCCTGACGTCATAGATTTCTGTGTATTACGTAACGTTAATTGACGCTGGGTCGAAGGAAGCCAAGAATGTAAAAAGAGAAATTTTATTATAACGTCTATTCATAGCGAAGCAGTATTGAAATTTTGAGAGAACAATCACAATGAGGCTCTCGACCGAGCCCTCGGTTTCTAGTGAAGAGCTTTAAAATTGAATTTATAGTTTGTCATATCAGAGACAGAGTGACTGGTGAAAGCTGGAGCCTCGTTTTCACAAACCAATCAGAAACCTGTGGATAGGACAGGTCAGCTGACCGTCGCAAATAAGACCGCGTCAGTGTCTGTCCTTACTGGTCCAGCAGATTAAGGGTCATAGGACCGACTCTAATTAAGTGAGCATGAACTTGTGGCGAGAGCAATCAGTTTCAACCTTCATAGATTAAGTGTAACATTGAGTTGTATAGTGAAGGCCATTTTGAGAAAATAGTGAAGCTTTTGATGCATATACAATACTATACAGTTTTGTAACGTTTGTTCATGTATAAACAATTCTGAAGTTGTTACAAACAGGACGCCGTGTGACTTGAGACACAACAATTCGCCACCGGTACTACTCAAACGCTGGTAGGTCACCGCTGCTCGTGCGAATCCGTTCCTTTTTTGGCATAATCTTAACTGTCAGAATGATTGAGTATAGACATGGCGTACCCAAAATATTTGGGTCAAAAGGAGTCAAAATGGAATTTAACCCAAAATCTTTGAGTCCGTAACATTTATACCCCAAAATATCTGGTTAATTTGACCCAATCCTTCTGACAGTGTTGCGACGTATCGCGCTCTTCAGTATGAAGGTTTTTGCAATCCAAATTTTGACCTTCCCAGAATACGAAAACTTGGTCAAGATTTTCGAACGCATTGTGCGGTCCATTTAGTGTGAAGTCGTGAGTACATAGCAGGCCCCTGTGCATAAAGTATTACACCAACATTGTACTATCGTTGTGTTCATTATAGCTGTTATTTATTACAGCTTTCAGCTATGGATCGTTTATTTTATGAATAACAGTAAAAAATGGAGGCGAACAGGTTGTCTCCCTTGTTCACCAAGATAACGTTTCTCCCTTTATACATACCACGACTGAAATATGTATTCAATATGTAGAACAGTATGTATTGAAGCATTAACATTTGCAAGGACTTGGTGACCGAATTTTATCTACGTCATTGCTACGTTGCTACATTTCAATGGAAAATAAGTTATTTTACTATAGCTCTACAAAATCAAGTTGAACATCCCTTTTCAATCGACGTTTCTTCACATCATAACGTCAGAATGGTTGATGAAGCTGTATTTAAGCGAGTGCAGACACCCATGTGTTGGCGCGTGGAGACTGTCGTCTGCTCGATCAAAACTGAAATTCTTCCACTGCTACCGCAACATGGCAATCTAACTGGAAAACTGATTGGTTGTTATTTGAAGTACGCTGAGAGATTTTTCATTTGAGACGATAATCCATTCACGGTCTTCTTTATGAAGAAATTTTTAAGACAGAAGTCAATAGAATATGTTATTGGGTTTTTTTAACAGAAGATCCACTGCCATTTTCGCAAGGATCCGGCTGGCACGAATAGTGAAGTTGGAAGATACAGTTCGATTCACAGTACGGAATTAATTTCATGATATATAATCTCGAAGTGATCTCGTCCTTGCGCGATCAAGAAACAAATGGACGAACATACGGTGATTAAATTAATCTTTGACACAGCCAAAGACGTTTTCTCTCTCCTATTGAAGAAAATCTCTAGATATAAGGCATTTGACATGTAAAATGGACCAGCAAATAAAATGAACGATTTGATTGGTCTAAAAAGCCACTTCATGAAAGACTTAGAATCCCGTAGGCCTACGTGTTGGAAATGATGAAAATTGCTTGAAATTCACACCTCGACTTCCCCAGCATTGATGTTCGTGTTGACTATTCAACACTGACATAAACGACAAACACTACAGATTGTGTACAAAATGTCATCACTTGGCATCGCCATGGAAACCATAGGAACCATGGAAACCACATTAATGTGTCAGGTGAATAGTAAGTTTGCCCGTGACATAGTAACGATACCAAGGCGATGACTGGAATTATAATCCTGAGCTGACTTAGATGCGAGGAACAAAGTAAACGCCTTGATCGGGTAGAATCCTCCAAAATCACTTGATAAATAATGGTGATGTTGAACTAGTAATTACAACCTTTCTTTAAGGAGGATAACGACCTAGAGTTATACGCCCTTGGCCATGATAGATCATAAATGGTAATCCCGTAGGTGGCACTCGCGAATTCCAGGTTCCTCACCTTCTGAACTTCACACATGTTCCTGGATCCACTGAAATTAACGCCCTCTGGTGGCTTGCATGTTCTTGTCAGCAATAGGTCGCGCATGTGAACGCCAATGGCACTTTCTCGAAACCGTCAGTATATCCACGTTTGTCAGAATTGTTGGTTAAATTAATCACAAAAATCTGGACAAATATAAAGTGGTATTTGTGCTCATTGCGCTCTCTCTGAAAGGTATGCATCACGTTCGTTCCATGGAATGCACGACTGCGACGCATGCGCGTTGAGGCTGACATACATTCAGCGTTTCCGCTCCTAAGCCTTCCCCATAAATTCTGGCCGATTCAATTCAATCGTTGTTTTAGTGCAACGTTGGACCCCGATCAATGGATTCCATTATTTCTGCAAGCATTTATCATATGTTGTAAAATCTACGATTAGGCATCATTACGTATTGACGGCAACCAAAGCTTTTGACGTAGGAGCAGATGAAGGTGAATTATGATGGGAGGCCGACAGAGGGCGCTGTCCTACTGTCGTGGTGTCAGTTGTCGCCCCTTTCCCTGCAGAGGCGGATTTTTCGGTAACTTTTCCATCCATTCCATTGACTGACCCTGTCGAACGCAAAAAATAAAAGAAAATTAGCTGTCATATGGGTTAAGGCAGACAATGAAAATCGCATAGAAATAAAGACCAGATTGATGTCGACCACAAGAGAATAATTTATGTGTCTTACTAGCGATTTCTGAGTGGAGAAGGACGGACTGAAATATAGGCCTTTGAAACTCAATGGTTGGGCAGTTCAGGGTGCATGAAATTATGATTGTGATCCACAACCCTTCACAGGTCAAAGATCAATAATAACCGTTTTAGCATTCCACTACTACTCACGTCAGTAATCTGACTTCACGAACAAGGCTTAATGTGTCATCACAATGAAGTGCTGTTGGAGTAGATAATTGGTATGATACAGCGACAACGATCACATTGAAGGACGAGGGAATCTGCAGGACTATTCTGTCATGGGTCAATACTTTGAAATGGAAGACGTGCACAATAGAGACATTGGATGGATCGGAAGTATCAGTCCTGAGTATTGATTGGTTCACTAAGTCAAACAGATAAACCGGAAGTGAAATGAACGGCCGTTGATGGGCTACATAGTATTGTACATGCATGCCATATCTTGGAACCATCTCTCCAACTCCCCACTCTTCAAAATCCGTATGTGAAGGAATGGAAACACGGCTCTGTCGTCCAAAATTTCAAACAGGTTTCATAAATACACAGAGCGAGGAGAGCCGACCCCATCGGCACCGGAAGTCCGTTTACGCACACTCTATTGCACAATGTATAATAATGATCTCCCTGAGCCATTGGTTGTATGGGTTAGGTTCAGGCCCGTAGCTAAGGAGGCCGGAGAGGGAGGGGAGCTGGAGGGTGGGGGGGGGTCACCTCTCAATGGAAATATTTTTTTTCTATCCGATTTCCCTTTACGTACGGAGGCGAACCTCTCTAAGTGTTCCTTTTTTTCTCCAGAAAGAGCCCATGGTGAGCCCTTTTGAAACGAAAGCGAGTCACCTGGCTACGGACCTGAGGCTGAGAATTGTAAGGTATCAATCACAGGCGACGTTACCTTTTACGGCATACCTTGTGTTGCAGAAGATGTCTGGGCCGCCGTAGGCGTAGCGGTGATCGTTGTCGTTGTATTCAGTGACGTCGAGTTCACCGTCAACGGCGCACGCGGCGTCAGGATTAAACTGGAAAGAGCCGTCGTTGCCGACTGGGCGTCTGGAAACAGAAAAAATGAGAGAATACTGAAGTCTGGTCCAAGTAAAGCGATTTAATCCTTGTCGATTTAATGTGATTCTCTACTGTAAATCACTTAAATTCTTACTGAATCCAAACACAAATGACACAACGTTTGATAGCTGACAGGTGTTTATGAAAATGAACAGAATTCAATAAAATATAAGAAGATAAAGAGAGCCGGCATATTGCACATTTGAACGCAGTGACAAAGGGGTGCAGCGATCGTTATATAGTTCTTCCAGGTAACTTGAACTTGGCAATATGAAGCCTGAAAAAAAATTAAATCCGTATCCGTAAGTTAATAATTTGGCACAACCACAATATTTAACAAGAGAAAACGAAAGAGAAAGTGAAAGTGATCTTTGAGGTTTATCCGGAAGAGAGATGTGAAAAAATATAGAGTAACAGAATTTCAGGGAAAGCGTTACAAATATTGAGCCATTTTGTTCTCGTTACAAGCCAAGGTGTATAGAAATACTTCAGGTAAAACATGTATTACAGTGTCAGAACATATAGCATGTGCTCACATATCCACTGATACCAATAAACGTCAGAAATTGGACTGAAATATATTTCTTATGAAGGAAATCAAACAAATATACTGAATACATCGCATTCAATGGCACGTTCTGATAATACAATCGACGCTAAAGTTTCTTTTCCTTCTATATATCGTTTGAAGCCAAAATGCAGGAGAGTCTATAATTCTATGTCATCCAGTTTGTTAGCTGATTCTCCACTGTAGGCTGTACGGTTCTACCAAGGATCTATCCAAGGAATTTTACAAAACTGGGATCCGATTACCGACAACATGGAATTTGAAAGAGCAAGTGTCAGTGTGGAACAAGGGAGATAACTGGGGGAACCGATAAGCTTCGAATCTTGAAGAATCATCTAACAACATACAACTCTAAATGTCTATGACGTGCTTGAACCATGGACATTCATAGCTCACAAAGTTGGGTAGCGCGCTAACGCTAAATGCTATTTTATCTAAAGGAAACCGGCATGCTGGCTGGCAGTTAGCGTTCATAATCTTCAAGAATCCCATGCAGTGTGTTAGTAGTTTTGTGGAACTTATCGAAGGAGGAGAATTCATTGGGGAATGGAATAGTAATAATTCGCCTTGATACAGAGAATGTAGTGTTTGTTTTGTTCTTCGTGATATAAAGAATGACAGAAATATACACTGTTGGAAATAAAGGTAGTCCCTGGTTTCAGTGAATAGTTCAATGTGCGACCTTGACCTTTCCCCTGAGATATGAAACAACATTGTATACTTACCATCACGAAATATTAGACAATAAATTAATTGGCAATAATTTTGTAATAAAATTTTGTAAAATAAAACGAAGGAATGTGAAAGTAGTAAATCTATATTTCTTCACAAGATCTGACTGACCTCCATCCACAAGCATTATCGATATCTCTTCAATGATTGGTTGCAATTTACAGTGGAGACACCTGATGTGGTATATGTGATCATTTCCAGGGCAGAGTTACTTCCCTTTATTAATCAAAGGCGCATGAGGGGGAGTAACTCTGAGTTACACCCCTCTTTTTAGTCCTAGGCACATGAGGGAGAGTCACTCTGAATGCGGAATGATGATCACTGCATTGATCCCTTCAGCGACAACCAGTTTAGACAACAGTGTATAGGAACTGATACTTAAGGGTTTGAAAGTGAGTGTAAAATAGTTCCGCGTATACTAACCAGAGGTTTTAAGCTCTGTAACTTTTAAAGGTGTTCCTGGGTGAGAACTAATTTCCACTAGTCGAGGCGGGGACTTTTCTATGGTAGAGGAACTTTGAGGTCTAGAGCGCGGTAATGAGTCGTCAGTGTCTGTGTGGTTTAGCCTCAGCATAGGGATTGTTTCATCTCCGTTCCCTATAAGATTAGACCATAAAGGAATAATGAAGCGTTAGGCAAGACACAGGCAAAGCCAGAATACACACACTTTTGAATCAGGATATCACTTTTTCCAATTGCATGCAAGTTTCCGGTAACGTGATCAAAATCTCACGTGGACGTGCCTTTGCGAGATGTGAGCTTGTAATTTATTTTTGTCATTATAAAACACACACACAATGTAGACCAGGCAGACATGCGAAGTAATCTGATATCAACGTGCAAATAAATACCAAGTACGATTTTGAACGGTTAATTATTACAACGTATATTTGGCATAACATTCAATGAATATGGTCTTGGAATCTAAATACTGGATCAAATAGAAATGCATAATATTTCAGTCTGACTGTGGCAATGAATGAAACTCTGAAACAAATGTACGGTATTAATGGTGTGTGACAGGCAGGGAAGGAAATGGAGGTGTTGTCACAGTGACTAGGTGATTAGGATTGGGGTGGGACCAACACCTTCTCCGTGAACAGAAAGAATGCGCAAAAAGACCGGAATGATGCCAACGCTGCGCAAGATGCTCACACATGCGAAATAAGTATTGGTTTCACTTTTAAGTTCCGCTGTATCAGATGTCGTAATAAAACTTAGGAAAAATAAAAGCAGTTGTGTGGAACATTAGAGAAACTTGTGAAAAGTTATCGCACATTATATATTCTGAGATGATTCAAGTGTAAATCTGCGCGCTATTTACAAAACCGTTCGTGAAACACTTAAACAGCGAAGCAAGACCCGCAACGTAATATAACAAAGACTACAATGAAACGTATACACATTCACCAGACCATCATTAACAAATATTTTACAGAATCTAATGAAAGATATAATTTTGTGAACAGAAAATATCCGTGAAATGCCCTTTCATCTCTAACTCGCTCTAATTCAGCCATCGTCCCGAACAGCAAGATATACGGTAAAGCCAATCTAATTAAAATTAAATCAAATATGCTCCCCATTTGGATATGTCGCTTGTAGCGACATGCACGATTGGGGAGCATTGATAGGATATTAATTTATTAAGATTGACGGTAAAGCTAAAATATATCAATCTGGCGACAGACACCGTGAACTCCTATAGTATCGTGTCAAATTATTACAGTTTTAATCAAACCGCACAGACTCGGAAACCATGTTAAATCAAATGTTAGAGGAGCCCCTCTCAGATGGTTAAGAACTCGCTGAACAGGTCACGCTGAATTTTAGTTAGAACGCTGCTTGTAGCTCTAGGTCACCCAGAATGCATTGCGTTCGTTTTTGTTCTTCACTGTCGTGTCTCTTATCCACCGTCTTTCTTCAATCCGAGTTATGACGAGTGAATGGGTGAGCAGAATTAAAAATCGCTTTCAACAATTTTCCTGTCATATCACGATGGTGCCTTGATGTTACAGAGCTTAATGCCGACATTTTAGTGTTGCCCCACTAGAACACTGGGCAGACATGATGCTCCACCCAGTCACATTATCCTGACATCGGGCAATTCAGTCCGTCATCTATCCGCGTATTGCTGACCACCAATCGAAGAAGGAGTTATGATGAAGACTGATCATCTGTAGTAGCGATATCAGTGTCCAACACTTTCAATGGCATTTTTCTCAAATCATTAAACAAAAGACAATGGAGTGTCATTAGATTGACCAGCGAAGGAAAAGACCCAGAAAGCAATGGAACGTAACATATTTACGTTCTCCGAAAACTACGATTGTTTTTTACGCAATGGTGTTGTACGTCATGATGCAGAGAAGGTTTTATTTGTGAATTTTAGGATCACAAGTGGTGATTGGCAGCATTCTAGAACGCCAGACTTACCTTTCTGGCAAAGAGTTCTATCTAAGGGAGGTAATATATGTGGTGTTGTTCATGGTGAAAGGTTTTGAATATGAGGTTTATTTGCTTTCAAATAAACAAGTAAAGTTTGTCTGCGAAGCTTGAACCAACGCAAACCCACAAAGCAAAGCAAGGGAAGAGAAGAGGAGATGTGACGCAGACTGTCTTAAAGGAGAAGAAAACATGTGACTAATGTATACACTGCATGAAAGATCTATCTCCCCCGTATCCAAAAATGTAAGCAAACATTTTTTGCGATTTTTTCTTCTCGATTAAATCGGCGTTCAACCTGTGCATCGTTGTCTCTCAAGCGTGCCGCCATTTTGGCTCGGGTCGTCTAAGCGTGTGACGTCACGCGGGCCTCGCCGCTCTCTAGCGGAGAAGGCGAAAATATAAAGCAGTGTTGAAAACTGGACACTGATTAATCACGACACCAACATACTCGATCAAACACAGCTTCATTTCATTTTTTTTATTTTTTTATTTCGACTGGTAGATCGAAAGATAATCCAGAGATTATTCTGATACAATACCTTTCTTAGCTGTGCTTGTTGCTCCCGCTTTTCCAGCCTGGCAAGTGTGGGCAGTCGTTTCGGTTCGGGAGCCTGACGGTGTACAAACTCAGATTCAATACCATATTTTGCGTAAACATCTTCTCTGAAGCAGCCTGGTAGGAAGTGCAACGAGCACAGTCTTGAGTTTGCGTGTGGAGTAAAATCCTGCCGACCGACGTCATGCACTCACTGTTTCAGTACATCTGGTTTCAACATTGGGAACCGATGAAATGTCACGGTCTTTGGAAGGTTTGGATTCCCAGTTCTGTTAGAACAGCCAAACGCCACACACTGCGGCATGATGCCCGTGTATTTGTGGAATATAGGCACACTAACAGTATACAGAATATAAACCTGCTGTCCCGAGAGCTTCTCATGTTTTAACGTACAGGGCGGAAACGAGCATGAGCCCGGCTGACGTCATGCAGCGATGCGCACAATATGTTTTCGGCATTTCTGATTGGTTAAAATAGACGCAAGCCCTTGTAATGGCGGCACTTATGAATCTCTCCACAGGCTCAAGTGTTTTATGTTTCGATATGAATAGATCGGCGGTGAAAAACCGCACATTTTTTTTGGATACGGAGGAGCTAGATCTTTCGTTTAGTGTATACATTAGTCACATGTTTTCTTCTCCTTACCATATTAGATTCTTCACATAAAGCCACTGAAATTGTACATTGACAATTTGTCAATCGGGCTGTTATGCCGATACCAATGTTTTCTAACTATGTCTCGGGCTTTACCAATGCATGTACATAATAGTCATCTGGTCAATGGAAGGAAATGTAAACAAACCAAATGCAAGGAACAAAATACCTCACTGCATTAGATCAGTAAACAAAGGTATAACAGAAACAAAACAAAAACCAAAACCACCAAAGCAACAGCAAAGTAACCGTCACAAACATCTTAAATTACTACCTTTAGTAAGTTTATTCATTGGAATGTAATAAAAAATTCAGCAGACCAAATGACCCAAATGTGACTAATCCAAGAGGCTGTGTGTTATTGTGGTGATAATGGCGGCAGCTAACTGACACCGACCCTGGTGTAAACTAACAGCTCTATATGCAAACTAACAGCTGTATATGTCATATTTTGTTCGTTCAACCCGACTTAAAATAAAATGTCTTATCGTTATTCTTTATCGTTATCCTTGGAAATGAAAACCACAGGGCACAAGAATATATCCGCCATATATATGGTTCGCCATATGGCAACTTGAGCCAACAATTCGAAATAGTATGACTATAAGTCGGAAGTATACGGTCAATAATTCTAATACCCAGATAACACTAATTCTGTGTTAACCCTACCTGACCGGGAGGGGAGGGGCTGAAACTCCGTGACTTTGTAGATTATCATATTAGGGTCATTTTGCACGACTTCAGAGCGAAGATCATGGGTAAATTCGAAATGAAAAGTGATGTTTTCGTCCGGTTTCTTCAATTTTTGTTTTTGCTTTTCTGCATGGAAAAGTGGGTAAAACATATTTTATTTCATATCAGATTATTATTTACTAATTTATCATGCAGTTTTTTCGAGGAAAAGCCAAAAATAAAAAATACGAAAATTCTGACCGAAAATCGTCCAAAAATGCTCTTTTTGAAAACGATGTCACTGTGACGTCATCATGGCGGATAACTTGGATTTTTGTCACATATTCTTGTAGAGCTTGGCCCAAAGATATAGTGTGGTAAGTTTCAGCCCTCTAGCATCTGCGATAGCGCAAATATATAGAGGGAGGGGGGCACTCCCCCCGCCGCCCCCCAAGGCTGCTGTACACTCCAAATCGCCCAGGCCAGGGTAAGACATACAACTTGGCTATTCTGTCAGTTGATGGATATACCAGTCAGGTCACCAATCATGTGCACAGCATTGGAGTTTCTTTGGTACTTTATGAATGCTAGGACTCGCGTGAATTGAAATTAGTTCTGAAATCCCACTTGCTGGAACAATATGTGCCCTTCTTCCGTTGAATGAAGTTCGAATTCGCCTTGCATTGGCGAGTACGCCGATGAACGGACACACCTGCGGACAGACAGAATGTAATATGTCCATTTGCGTCATTTTTGCAGGGACAGTTAGACCTGATCTTGTCTTCCGTATGTTTCGGAGCTTGGGGACAGAGAAAAGGATATCCATAGTACAATCCGCTCCAAGTTAATGCAAATTGTGACCCCGATGGTGATACTATGGAGCTATAGATGAATAACATTGTCAAGAGAAACACACCAGATGTTTACACAATGTACGTATCTGAGGATCTGGCAGTAAGGTATCAGGAAGCTAGATGGTCTCACCTGGGAACCATGATGGTTAACGTGCTTGCAATTGGGACTCGTGTGAGGGAGGGGTCGTCTCGGGAACATGCTTGTGATTGTCGATAAATTGTGTTGATTTCATGACAATGATACATGCACAACGAAAATCGTAGGCCAACAGCGAAAACGCTGGAATGCCAAACATTGAACATGTTCAGGAGAATACATAGGGTGATGAAACATATACACCACAGCATGCTTAGAACCCTAGTGTGCAACCAAAGTGTTTGTTTTAGGTTAGAAGACTGGCCTAAATGTGAACTTCTTCTAGATAGCTGGTGTGGGAGAGCTGTCTATATTCGGGTATAGTGGGTTACAATTAGATGCATGTCATCAAGATGAACCAAACATTAACGCCAGTTCAACCCTTATCGTTATTATTCAGAAATCCAAGATTTCCAGAAGATGGCGCTGCTAACAGATGTGAGAAAAACCTACCACTAGCTTGGTTCGTGTTGATTTGCTGCTGCGCTTCATTCGGAAGACCCAGTGACGCTACATCCGGGTTAACAAAAATAACGATGCAGTGATATATGTTATACGAGTAAAGAGTAGTATGCTAGTCAGTAGTAGTAGTATGCTAGTCACTGGCGTACACTTAATATTCGATTAGCTTAGACCTCGCTAGAATCTATACTGATCTAATTACAGAGACGTTCATTTAAGTAATAGATAAGAATTACATATCTTCAAATGTAAATATTAAAGGCGAAATGTATATAAAATATACTTTGAATTTACATATTTACATTTAGATCTTCGGAAACATAATCAGCAACGAACGTTTTGTTCATGAAGTATATTGTTCGTTTTTACCGCAAATGTATTAAAGCTTAATGTTGTCAGGTACGGACGCAAATTTATTAATTTAACCGATCCTGATCTTATTATATTTATGAAATTAGATAAAACGGATGTTCATTCTGGGGAACTGTCCGGCGGATTATATTTTGTTTACAGTTACACACTCAATATACTGGTTTTCAGGAATCGGCTTGTTCAGACGTAAGTAGTATAGAAAGCGTATTTAAAGCTTCATTGACCTACTTATTTGTTCCCCCCGGGTAAAATTTAAGGGGGTACTTTGTCACGTGGCTGTCACGTGATCAAGGCATGTGCTGGGCTGTGCAGTTCTGACGTACTGGTACCAACGTTGTCTGCTCATTCGAACAATTGTTCGGGGAAGATAGGACCTAATATTCAAACTGTAGCCTCTCAATAAGCAATACACGCGAATACAAGGCTTGTCGGTCGTCTACAAGTACCATGAAAGGAAAGAAGAGTACCGTAATAAGATGTTCACATGAACAGCTACGATCAAAGCGTGGCTGACATATTTTGATTCTTGTGGGGTTTTTGGATATGCAGTCAGAATATTGGCCTGTGGGGTCATATGACTTCTTGTCAGTACGCCGGCATCGCACCTTCTTTACATGTGGCGTTTAATTGCCCCTTTTCCAAGAGTAAAATGGGCCTCGGGAAAATCATCGTCGTAACTTTATTTATAGAAGGTGCCAGAAGCTAACTGGGATCTGAATAATCACTGATCTGCTCTGGAATACAAGAACAGTAAAGAAATCGATGCAAATAATTTTCCAAACTATGTGTCTACACTTAGAGCATAACATGAGGCAAAAAATACTGGGGGTTCGTGTTGCATTCTGGGAAGGAAATTGACGGATTTTTTTTTGGGGGGGGTTTAAACGACCGGCAAGCGATGTTGCTTATCTTTATTGCAATGTGTGCATATCGAACAGCCCCTACAATCAATCATCCTGATAGTTTCATCACTAAACGTTTTGTTCTATATATTTATTTTCTTGTCTGGCGCAGTTAGCTGTAGTTTCGAGCAGTACGCTATTTAGATATGTCAGAATCAAACAATCTAGGTAAAGCCAATCTCCAAACACCCTGGTGAAATACTGTACCTAAATGGAAGTACAAGCCGTAGTTTCCTGTGGAGAGGTAAAAGAAGGTCTCTATTAACCACCACAATTAAAGTATTTCAGTCAAACATCAAACGATACGCTCATGTAGTCAGCCTCTGTCCAACGTCCCTTACTCTCTTTGGAGAGTTACGCCCCTACTCTCCTTGTTCAGCCGCTGATTTACTGGCAAGATTTCCTCTCTTGGCTGCTAGAGGTACATTTATCTGTCTTATCCAACCATTGTGCTCTAAATGTTTGGTTCGTATCAGATTTCTCATATTAACGCCGACCGGTTGATAGCCGATCACGTCCTACTGCAGACAAAAATACAAACTGAACCTGATCGCCCACTTGTGAAAGAATTCCGTCCGCTCCAGGGATGTTCTGAAACTTCATGAAAAATACCTTAAAGCATAGAAGAAATTTGTTGTAAATTCTTGATACAACAAATAACAACAGTGTAGCAACATTTAATCCTCATTGGAGCTGGGAAGTCATCCTAATAGATGGTTATTCCGTTAATAAAATCCATTACATTTTGGTCCACGCTAATTGGATGCTCAAAGGGAAGAAGTGCATCAGTGCAAATCAGCGAAGGAACAAAGAGAGTAAAGAACGTAGGTTCGACGCTGATTCCAGGAACGTGATCAAATAAAGGCTAAGAGTGCACTCTGGATATGTGGCATTTCAGTATTACGTGATCCCGTAATGTTATCATGTATTACGTGTTACCTGCACTATTATAATGTGTTGTTATGTGTTCAGTGGTGTTTTTTGTGCTGTGGGTTTCAGTATTGTTAACACGTGTACTGATTTCGATAATGTTATAACGTGTTACGTGAGGTAGGTAGTGTCACAATGTGTTATGTGGTTCATTGATGGAACACTGTGCTACGTGATCCCGTACTGGAACACTGTGGTACGTGATCCAGTAATGTTTAGATGTGTTACGTGATTTAGTAATGTGACGAGGTGACAAGTGGTCCAAACTGGTTACAATCTTGGTGTGACTGGTAACGTTACGGGTGGAATTGCTCGGTGTTATGCAAGTGTTAGGTAAATATCCCATCATTGAAGGTTCGAGGAGAATATAAGCAGGTGTCACGTGAAAAGGTGACGCCTCACTTTAACTGTGTAGCAATCACGGTATAAATGAGACAGGGGTATATATACAAGTAAATATGTACACACATTGACAAATACTGAAATAGCATACATAAATCAAACGACACAAATATTAACAGTACAAACTTTTAGAAATAACAAACAGTAAACAATCTGCAACATTTCTCAGCAAAGGATACACAAAAACCAGACCCATATGACCAGAATTTACCCAGGTACACTGTACTCTGCACACGACACACTGAACTATGAACACGGCACACTGTACCCTGCACACGACACAGCGAAATTTGTTCACGTTACGCCTTGCTATTCATATTCAGGGCAACTGCGTAACACGACAATGCTTTACTGCATTCACATATCATCATTAAAGTGACTGTCGCATTAGAGTAGTTAGAATTAGAACTGAAACCAGGAAACACATCGTATTACCGTGTGCTTATCGAGTCGTGTGGTCCGAGATTTTTGTGAATTATATTGAATGGAAACACTCAAGAGTGACCTGCTTGTACATTTGTGACTATTGTGGTAGTCATGGTAGTGCGAATGCAAACAATGTCGATAGCTGCTTTGAATATACGGATGTTAAATTCAACTTTTATCGTAGAGCTCCAATCCAGTTCAGCAGGTTTGAATGCTGAGTGAAACGTTGAAAAACAGAATTCCTTAAACTATAAATTTGCTTCAGTCAAAACGGCACTTAAATGAAAGGAAAAATAAGTTTGTGAATAGAAGTAATTAAAACATGTCTTCTGAAATATATATATGTATACCCTAACCCGTCAATTTGCTTGGCTGAGATCAAAGCATAATTCAAGACACTTCTGTATGAGAGACAGTGAGAAGTAAAATAGTGTTTGTGGACATTCAACCATTCCACCCCACTAATGGTGAAATGGACATGACCAAACCACTAGAGTACCCTTTAGTGAAAAATGGATCTTCCCCAGCCATTCATCCGGCTAGTAATTAAGTTAACATCACACCAAACATTCTATCTCACTACTAGACAAATAATCATTTTAACCCTATCTGGCCTGGGCTTTTTGGGACCTGTCCAGGCCTGGGGGGGGCCGAAATGGCCCCCCCTAATTATTTTTCTCATCCCTTGAGCTAGGGGGCTGAAACTTACCACACTATACCCTTGGGTCAAGCTCTACCAGAAAATGTAAAAAAAATCCAAGATGGCCGCATTGACGACGTCACAGTGACGTCATTTCCAAAAACGGCATTTTTTGGTCGATTTTTCTGTCGGATTTTCCGAATTTTTTATTTATGCAATTTCTTCGCAAAAACTGCATGATAAATTAGTAAATATTAATGTGATGTGAAATAAAATAGTTTTTCCCCACTTTTCATCGCGGAAAAGCAGAAATTTTGAAAAAATGTTACAAAAACATCACTTTTCTGGTACACCACGTGGCCGCCATCTTGAATTTACCCATGATCCTCTGCTCAGGGGGTCATGCAAATGGGCTCAAAATGACCCCAATATGATAAACTATAAAGTCCCAGAGTTTCAGCACTCCATTTTTCGTCGTTCCGGAGATAGCGCAGAAAGTTTGGTAGGGGGGGCCATAACGCCCCCCCCCCCCAGGCCAGGTAGGGTTAAAAGAATTCCAACCCTCTCTTAGACCAAAGGACAACCTTCACTGCATAGGATGACAACAAAAATTTAAAATAAAGGGGTGAAATCATTGTTGTCCACCTTTACTCTCAATAAAGGCAAAGCTTTTTCTCCAACCATGCAGCTGAAAGGAAAAAAGCTATTAGGTGGGGGAAATGAAACGAGGGACTCCACTGGACGTGCTCTAGTTAGTCACGTGACTACTGGAGTCTCTTTTCTATCCCGAGCACGTGAGAAATTGGTGAAGCTGACATTCTCGTGATTCGTGTTAGAAAGACCTTAAAATCTTCCGTGGATGAAGGAATACATAAAGGAAATAGAATGTGAGGAGAAAGAAAGAAGAAATTAGTCACCAAAAATGAAAGAATAATTGTCATGCACAGGCAATTGTGAGCGCTCTGTCTTCCTACGGTTAGTTGTTAGCACCGACAAACCAACCAAACCACCTGCATGGGCTGGATTAGTGAGACTAAAATGGGTGACGTGTGCAAACGCTAAGCATTTCGCAAAAATCGCAGCAGAAACCAAGTTCTAGTCAGAAACTGCAGTGCATGCTTGCCATGGCAATTTGCCTCGAGCTTGAGGCATGCGCAAAGTAACAGAATTGTTGCCGGTGTTGGTGGCACTAGTTTGGAGCGGAGGAGAAAAAGTCATCCAAAAGATGCATGATGAAAATGAAAATGAAAATTCACGTCGTATGGTAACATTCCAAAATGAGTCTACACGCTCTGAGCATACCGAAAGCATACATATTTCTGCTTTGTGGCAGTCATCTGAAGGTATAAATAATAATTTTCATACATCGACAAACCGTTATTTAGATAACTTTTTTTCCTCTACTCCAAACATATTTTAAAGGTTGATTCCTCAATCTGGCGAGTAACAAAATGGTCACCAGCAACTTGACAAGCTTCAACATTTCATGTCCGCTCTTATGACAGACAACGTGATACTAGCAGCTAGTAGAAAATTTTGTCGAATTCTTTATCTCTTTCAAAAGGGGAAGCTACAAATTGAAGCCTCGCCCTGATTATTGACACAGGTAAACGTGTAGTTCATTTCTTTTTGGATTCGCGGTTGAGAACGTGATTGTAGTATATGTAAAACACTGATTATCGTTTGATAATGATTAAAGCTGTCATTTTTTCTTGGTGACCATAACATATCAGACTGACTTACTACGGAAGGGGATCATTTCCTGAATGGCACCACCCTGGGCTTGAAGAGAGAAAGAAAAAGGAAAAGAAATGTGCCTCGTTAGTTGAGAGCTAAAAAGACCCCGTGGAATGATGCATCATATGTTATATACCTTGTGTGCAGGTGCAATGTCACGTGACAAGAAAATAATCGCATCACCGTTATCTGCCGCAACTTAATTCCACCTTTAGCCTCGAAGAAACTTTCCATGCATGCTATGCTACTAGGCCTTACTTATTCACCGCGAAGAGACTTTCCAAGCATCCTGTGCGACTGGGGTTCACTAATCCACCGCAAGAACACCCACCTCAAATTTGAGACTTCTTTACCCATTATTCAAGAAACAAAATGATACTGGATACAGTACAATACTGGGTACAGTACAATACTGGGTACAGTATTTCACGTCCCGGATGTTCTTATAGTCATCGATCTTTCGCAGCGCCATCTGTTCTATTTTTCATAACTAAATTTATCCAGTCGCGTGAAATGAAAGCACGCGTTCCTTTCAAAGAACCGAGTATAGACTGGAAAAACTTCAGGCTCTGACGACTGAGGTTTGACGCATGCCAACAACTGTCAACAGTTGGACAACTGTGGTTGGCGTTCGGTTAGGAAATTAAACTGATAACAATCGTTTCCGCTCGCCGTTGATACGCGAAGTTATAGTACCGTGGTATTTGTCTGAAAAGTGTGTCGTCGAGGCCAAAGGTGTCGCAATTAGTCTGTTAGGTAAGACCACATGAAATATGCACGAAGATAATCAACTGGTATTTGTCCTTCTTGTGCGCAGGTATCTTCTCTGTGTGATGCATCGCATCCTATTGCTGACGGCCGTCGTACAAAATCAAGAGGATCAAATTCTACAACGTTCAGATAATATTGCACAGACTGTAGACGTATTACAATGTTTCAATGCTTCAAAAAATATTGCACTGACACGTTATTCAAATAAATGCCACAAACTTTAACACACCGGGATTGAAATTTTACTACAATACACAGAAGCGTTTACAGCGCTGAAATAAACTAAACTCGGAAACAATGTCTATGTCATATCCTATAATATAAAGAGAGTATCGCACGCATGTATCAAGAAATGTACGGTACCCTAAGAACTCAAAATATCCAAATATTTGAAAATAAAACAAGTATACAAAATCGTACATTTAAATATCAAAATCGCAGTACAAAAGAAACAAAAACGTAAGAAAGTACAGTATCGTTTTTCAAAATCGAAGAAAAAAACGTGAATTCAGAGACGTACATTGGCCTGCCGACTTGTAGTTTCCCGACATCCGCCGACCTACAAATGTACCAGACCAGGGATACAAAACCACTCCTGAACAGGGCCAGCAGGCCTGACCTACCGAGATTACTCAATCTTAATAAATTAATATCCTATCAATTCTCCCCAATCGTATATGTCGCTATGTAGGATCTTACTGATTTCAATTGAATTTGATGTTCAGAGCTCCCAGGTTATGAATATTTAATAGTCTTATTACATCACGGCCGCATTTTAACTACTTTACCTACAGTCGGGGGAGGGGGATAGTGTCATCGTCTCCGCTTAAACTCAAGGTTTACGCCAAGGACCAGTCCATAATTCTATCCCGCATTATGGTGCCAACCTGGCGGGAGGGTGTGATGCGTGGTGTGTGATGCGGCTAAGCCAACCAGAAAGCACCTACCATTATGTTCCCTTCAAAGCATTATGAAGCAATCTCGATATTGGTTGACACTCGCGTTGCTACAAGCCGGTTAGATCCTGCAAGCGACATATCCAAGTGTGGGAGCAGATAAGATTTAATTTTAATTAGATTGGGAGATTACTATAGGCAAGACGAGTCCTTAAACAAAGCTCCACTCCTCGCCTTGTTCGATTGCGCGAGCTATTCGGGCGGGTACAGTGAATATCAAAGGCAACGCTTGTCTCACATAGGCTAATCAAATGGCGCTTCACAAATACGTACGGTACCTCATACTTCCGAAATCAATTTCCTCTGGCTCGTATGAGGTCCCAAGTCTAAATATTATCTAAGCTGGTGAAGGGGGGTTGTTACGTCTTTTCTGATTGTTTCTTCGACCCAGACAGGACGGAGGGGATAACTCGTATTCCACGTCATTCGAAGAGTTCACACGCGAGGTGGCGCTCTCTTTCCGATAACTTGCCCGGCAATTGTGACAAGGGATGCAGTGAAGCTTTCGGAAGGAACCGCCTGGTCTTGAGATGATTATTGTTCATATGTATGAGTCCCTTCATCATTGGACAAAACTGCTAACATATGACTTAATCACGATCAAGTCTAGCTGGAACGAGTCGCGTTCGTGTCTTGGATGCAACTCTGAAACATTGTCCAAGCCTCGGGAAGATCTTGTCTATTGGGTTTCAGACAGCGTGTTGATATTTTGCTCCTTCTTAAGAATATGTTTTTAGGAATATATTTTAATCCGTCTGATTGATTTGGATGAATATATTCACTCTGTATTTTATTCGCTTCAATATTTCGTTCGAAATCAACTGAAGGCCATCTTCAGCACCTCCAGAAACTCTTATGACAGGCCGGATGTTCTTCCAATATTCTCCATAGGACAATCGAAATCCCAAATTTATATTTGAAATTAGAAGATATCCCGTGATACACTTTTCTCCAAGGACCAACGAAAATGCTGGATTTCTTTTTGAACATTTGAATTGACCAATCAACTGATTGAAAATTGGAACATATCCCGTGATGCACTATTGTTTCTATAAAACTCCATGATTTAGGAGCTGGAAAACCCTCACTGTCAAAAACCTTGTGCTGAAGAAATTTTCGCACCAGAATTGTGTTGAAATAACACAAATTGTGTTGCAATCAATACCAATTTGTGTTCAACTCAACACGAGTTTGTATTGATATGGAGACAAAACCATGTTGACTTCAATTACAAGCGTCTGGTCCATCATTTTGTGTCGGAAGCCATTTTAGCACATATTGTGTTAAATCAACACAATTTTTTTAGTGTTGAAGCAGATGTTAGGCCGACGTTTGAACAAGAGAAGGTGATCCCAAATACGGGTCTGATATAAATAGTGAAAAGAATGGATCAATTCTTGTACCATAAATAAATTCTTCTAGGACGTTTGGTTCAGTAGAAATCCATAGAAATTCTTCCGCTCGGCATTTCAATCCCTTCCAGGTGAAAACCATATGTCAGAAATTCACATTTAGCAACACAAACATTCAGTAATCAATATTCTCTGATTGTTTTCAGCAAAATCCAGACTCATTTTTGAGCGGATGTCGAGACTTAAAATAATAGAAACACAGTGAAATATTGGTATACAACCTAAAAGAGATATCTTAGACATTGCTTCACCGATAAAATAGGATGCCCATGTTTGGGAAGTTTGAAAAAAAAAGTTTGAGTTTTGGAACCCGGGTACTTACCTATTCTACTCAATTTTGCGTCAAAAGGTCCCGGATGATTATGTTTAATTGCGTTCATTCTTCTGGCGGGCGGGGCCCCTGGGCCTTTAGGTCCTTTTGGTCGTGGAGCCTCCACGGGTAAAACACGCCGTCTCTTTTTAGGTAATTTAGAGCGAGCCTGAGTATGGGAATAGAAGAGTGCAAAATTGCTGACAATGACGGGCACGGGTAAGGCTATGGTGAGGACGCCGAGTAGCGCACACAGCGCGCCCACAAACATGCCCACGTAAGTTTTGGGCGCCATGTCCCCATAGCCCACGGTTGTCATGGTGACAATAGCCCACCACAGGCCCACGGGTATGCTCGTGAAGTCATTCTCCGGGTTATACTGTGTCCGCTCGGCGTAGAAGATCAACGCGGCGAAGATCACAATGCCTAAGACAAGGAAAAAAATCAGAAGGATCAGCTCCTTGGCACTCGCCTTGAATGTATGGATTAGGATCTTGAGACCGGCAGAATGCCGCGTGAGTTTAAATAGTCTAAGGATACGGATGATGCTAAAGAATTCCAGCATATCGGTATTGTCGAGTTCAAGCTTTCCAAGCAGAAAGTCCAGATAAAATGAAAGGGTGGCAATAATGTCGATGATATTCACAGGGGCTCGTATGAAATCTAGTTTATTAGGGGCCACTATCAAGCGTATAATAATCTCAAAGGTAAACCAAGCATTGCACGCGCACTCAATGTAGAAAAACGCTTCATGTGGTTCCGTCCCTTTTTTTTCTAAGGTCCAAGTGTCGTTCCCGTCCTGCGTTGACGCGGTAACATTTCCTAAGATGGGCACCCTCATCTCGGGGTGAGTTTTCAAGCAGAACGACAATATGGAAATGACGATGAAAAACACAGACACAACGGCTATTACCTGAAAAAAGAAAAAACAACAAATTTTAATTTAAGTATTTGCCCAATTGGAATGCTTCAAATGAGCTAGTCATCTGGTATTTTAATTAGATTGTTGAAATGAGGCAGAATATTTCATCACAGTGTACCCATAAACACACGAACTGTCAGATTGGTTAACTCAGAAATAAGAATAACTTTACTCAAAACTATTTTAGGGCACACTTTCATTGGATGAGGAAAGCTGAAATAGGGTGCTTTAATCGATGAAGGAAGATGGGAATTAAGTACTTTCATTGAAAGATGGAAGTTGAATTGTGTTCTTTCTTGGGCGAAAAAAAAGCCGGGAATAGAGCACTATCATGAGGGAATTTGATACATGGCATGGGATACTTGATCAAGTTCATTGATGAGCGACACCAGGAATGGGGGTAGTTATTGGATGGGGGGAGCTAAGAACAGGAGCGAAGCTGAGAATGGGATAAATTTGTTTTGGAGAAATTTTAGGAAGTACCATGAGTATTCCTAAGTAAACAGTAATACAAATCTAAATTCCTCCCACGTGAGATATTGGCACTGAACAACAACAACGAACTGTATTTAGAGCCTCTTGACTCTTATAACACCAGTGTCCAACTTCTACTTTTATTGGATGATTTTCGTTCCCGTAACTCAGCCTCTATTACAAAGAGAATCGCGTATGTATATATGCTGCCTCGAGTTACAGATTTTTATGGTCTGTCTCACATAACATATACAATACGGAGATAAAACAACAGTATACACTTCTAAATTGGCAGCATGGAAAATCGGTTACCAAGGCGACGCTACGAAATGCGATACGGTCATAGTAACAAACGGAAGAACGAAAACCGCATAGGGTTTCAAGTTATAGATTTATTAAACGTGAATGTAGCGAAGAAGGAAAGGTCAGATACGACGAGACTGTTACGCCGTTCTCCTGCAACTTTCAGTCGGAGACATTAGCACTAATCTCCTCTAATTAATTTCAGTCTCGATGTGATTTCCTTGTCAGAGATAATAACAAAACGTCTTCATTAGCAGCAGATTTACTGAAATACAACATACCAGGAAGCGGGACGACTTATGTGTAATCAAATATAATAATAATATTAAAATGATATATGACCACCTGGCTGGTAATTAGAAGATAAGCTACAAAGAATTTGTATCAGAGTAGAGTAATTTATTACCAGATATATCGTTAAGTACTTTTTGTTATTTCTTAACCTAGACACGCGGTGTTTAAAATTACCCCAGGAATATGAAATACTCCCTAATTTGGTTCTTCTTGGATTTACGTAAAAGTTAATTAAGAAAGGAAATCCATGTTTTATCCGTTTGGACGACCTGCACGCGAAGTTAGAAAAATAAAGCCACAATTTCGTATTTACCTCGTCCCATTTATCTCCCCATCTGGTGGTAACGTGTGAATGTTAATTCAAAATAGTCATAGCTGACTGTTATCGGCGTACGTGATTTAATACACATACGATGGTCAAAGAGATCAAGCGAGGAATTTCAGATAATATTTTTACAGAATATTTGGTCACAGAAAATAGATAGGTTTGAAGTGGTCCAAATTTCAATATTACTACAAGAACAACAACATCCAAAACTATTAACAGGATTAGTTTTTAGTTCAAGTCAGTTTTTATTCGCCACAAAGGTTTCTTAGCATGTTCTGTTCTATCATCGGACTTTCCCGGCTTTAAAAGAAGGACACTTGGCTGACTCTGCTAACTTACACGTGACCTGCTGCCTAGCGTGTGGCACAAAACTCTGGATGGCACAATTTCATTTATCACTATATTTTACCATGGGATAATATTATAGTGATAACTGGCATACTGCCAAACTAAAGTTCCTAAAGTTCTATAATGATAAGGGTCCTTTTTAAAATAGTAGCATAATATGGTGAATGTTGACCACATTGATGTCAGTTATCAATACACAAGTTTCATATGGTAAAAACATTGGAACTCTCCATATATGGAGAAACAAATAGGGGTCTCACGTGACCTATGGTAGGGCCAAACTGCCTAGAAAGTAAAGAAAACACTTTTATGTTCTTCATAATGAAGAAACCAGTACAAGATCATAATTTTTTATATCTCGGACTGACGTACTGACTCTACCAAAACCTCTGTGTATGGACTAAAGTAATCTCCCCGCGCTGAAGAGCTCCAATATTGTTGCCCCTTAATTAATTCACTGTCACCCAAAAAATGCGTATTGGAAAATAAACACATGATATGATACCGGTATTTAACTCGAAATGTGATGGGGAACTACGCGAACAAGCGGATGGCGGGAATCAAATAGTTAAAGCGTTTCTTGGATCAAGACATTATGCTTCGGTAACTGGAAGTGCATCTATAGAGGTGTTACAATTGAAGGTGAACGAGGGGGGCATGAGGGGACAAAATAACAATATCAGACACGTCAATAATTCTACAGAACAGGAGGAGAAATGTTTTTGTTGAAACATAGGAAATTATTTGTGTTAATCACGATTTTAGGTCTATAATATCAACGATATGTCAGATGGGGAGCGCTCTTTTTAGGTCTGGTTTTAATCAGATTGATAAATATACATTTTTATTTTTGCGACACCCATTAGAGAATGAACACGGTGAGCGACAAGATAAAAGAAGAACTGTTTGATCGAGGCAGCAGAAGCCTCTCTGACCATCTAAAGATGGCATAAACCAAATATCGAAAATATTCACTTGTTGCTACGGGGGATCGCGCGAGATGAATCACAGCTGGGTGTGATTAAGTCGTGTGTATCTAAGACTGCCCTCTCGTCTGAAGGAAAAACAAACGTGGGTTAGTAAAACTGAGCAGCGGGGAAGGAGAAAACAGCTTCGGATACATCCCACGGAACAATGGCCGACAAAGTAAACCACTCTTCAGCAACAGTGGAATGCTGCAATTGCTCTTCGTCTCCTGAAACAACATCGATTGTCGGCCCATTCTCCGAGTGTTAGATCCTGAGACCGTGCAGCTGTTGAAACGCAAGGTTTCAATATGCCTTCACTGGTAATGTGTGGCAAGATAGATAGAGACTGCTTAAGATCGTGGTTAAAAGTCAAGACCTCTTCTAGGCTTGGTTTACCAACTGCTCGAGAACAGCTCTTAACGTCTTGTCTGTTACGGAGTCGCTTTACACGAGGCTGAGAGAAGTGACGGACAACTGATCGTCCAGAGTAAATACTCCAAGAGTCTGCTTAACCGCCCGGTCGAGTCTTTAGAACCTTTGGAAAGGACTAGCGAAGATCTTGAACAAACTCTATTTGGATTACCCTGCCACGTCAGTCCAGTTACGACCCTTACTTATTCGCATTACTACACGTCGAGTGTTTCTTTACACCCATCACAGATGAGACATTTCGGTCCGCTCCGTAAGCACATGCATCTATTCTCAGCAAACAAACAACGTGTTCAAGCTGGAATCGAGTGGTTTCTAATTTCTTTACATTACTTTTTATATCTTTTCGTCCGATTTCTTCTCGTTATATTCATAGGTTGATTTCTCACCTTATTACATCCAATATGGACTATTACTAACGTTAACAGTCTATGTTATGACGGAGGACATATGATCAGTATTACACTAGCATAGAGATATCACCGGCGGCAGTCTAATAACACCTGCTTATATAAGGCCAAAAACTATATTTGTTTCTGGTCAGTGCTCGTCGTTTGAGACATTCGCGTTACCGTTTTTCTCGCATTTTCAACACCATTATATTCTTTGACCAAAAACGCGACTGGTCGCGCTTGAATGTGTCTACCAAGTATTGTTAAATGTCAGAAATGGGCACTGTCTGGAGAGCGAGCGTTTTCAGTTAAAGGCATTCAATTCCACCATGTTTCAACGTCTTTTTCTCGAATAAATTGTAGTCAAAATAAAACAGAACCGTTTTGAGAAGGGTGCATTTGCGTACAATTCGCCATCCATAAGATGGCTTGCGAAACGTGTGTCTCCATTATCGCGGAGCGATATCCAGTACTTTACCGGATTCTGTTCGGCCTTCATCCGGCGGAGAACAGACCCGAGAAATCTGATAAATTACAGGTTTTCATACCACTTCTGAAACAGATATTGCCTGGGCTTACAAAATATATAGGTATGTATAACTTTCGTATCATCCAAGAGGTGTGGTGGATCTGAAAATTTGAACAAGACGAAAATGGCGAGTTATGTTGGGGTTACGTCGGTAGACTTTAGATGATTGGCTGACGAAGTCACGCGGTATTGATTTATGGAAATTCCCTCTTGCAATTGCCGAAAGTAGGCTGAACATGGATACACACGATCCCAGGGTCAGTCTTATCGCGTATAGATGACCGAGATGGTTACAGGTTGGAGAAGGGTGATGACATGAAATGAAGGCCAATTTTGCCAGAACGTCTTCATAGAGTATAAAGCAGATGAAACTGCCTCCCAGTACATATCAGTTAACAATACAAAATGTCTACCACTCTGTTTATGAAAATGTGTTAACCATTGCATCGAATTGGTATACCAATTGTCTTTCTTCTGGGCATTACTTGAACAATCTAAGGCTACACCATTAACTCACACCACCATTCCCTCTAATTACATGCAAAATCGGTAGGTCTACACGCATCTAACGATTGCTACAGGCTGAAGGCAGAACAGATTCCAAGCAGCCATGACATGTCAATATCATTAGTGGTCGATGCGATCAAGAAGGGACAGAGCGCCACAGTACTGTACAGTAAAGTGATCAAGATCATCTCGATCCCAGAGGTCATTGCCCGAATGAACATTCATGCGATGAGATTACCCAATTAATATAGGATTGCCCTTTAATAACGTTAAATAAAACTACGTTAAAGTGATCGTAAACCCTTAAGTAAAGTTTCCATCAAAGTGTCGAAAAATATTTATTGTAATTTTTTACGATTTTATTACACAGAGTAAACTGCAAATAAAGCATGGTTTTCTATGGTGGTCTGTTGCAATCTTATCGAGGTCCAGTAACGTCACACGGCCTTAATACATATATTTCAAACTGTGTATGCACTTTCCAATGCTTGATTCAAGCTTAAGGTGTGTATACTTTGAGTTTCAACACAAACTCACTGGTCCAATGTGCATGTTGCACCAAAATCGGGAGATGGTAACTCATAACTGTCAGTCAATTTGAATCTTGCATTTAATTTCCCGGATTTTGTGAAACATGCACATCGGAACAGTGAGTCTGTGTTGAAACTCAAAGTATACACACCTTAAGCTTGAATCAAGCATTGGAAAGCAACAGACCACCATAGAATACCATGATTTATTTGCAGTTGACTCGGTGTAATAAAATCGTAAAAAATAACAATAAATATTTTCCGACACTGTTTGCAATGGTCTTTCATTTGCTGGAAACTCGACTTGAGGGTTTACCATCACTTTAAAAGAAAGGTCCAGGCTGACCGCCCTATTCATCTTCGCATATCCAAGTCGAACACTATACGTGTTGCCTTGGCTGAACATAACGCATTATCTGATCAGAATACGGGGTTGGTGAGGTCATAGCTCTATAAATATCCCGTGTTCCATATTAGGAGGAGTGCGATGTATGACCTCTTTAAAATTCAAATTTGATTGGCTATTCGAAAGAAATTAACGTCAATACAACCAACACTTGCCATATTTGGAAATCACACCGGCAGACATAAAAAAAAAATCGGCGCTGCTCGGTGTTGGCAAGCTCCTAACTTGATTGGAGCTACTCCTCCAAGCGCCTCCACTCAAAGTTTCTCAAATTTGGCGATACATATCGCATGCTGATAGCAAAATACGAACGTAGCGTGCAAGATCTATGGCGTTACGTTTCGTAACTTGTGTCTAATTCCGCTTAACCCGGGGCAGGGGCCGTATGAACCCATGTACTTCAAGATCCTCATGGTGCTCATATGAACAGTCACAATCGAAGCGTGACTGAGATACACCATTCTCTAGATAACGACTTAAGAACGATTATTATGGATTAAGAATACTGATCAGCGATACGGATTTGATATTTTTGGAACATCATGATGTCTTGTCGGCATCATTGAAAACTGTTGACCGCTTCTCTCTTGCAGGAAACTAGCCTATGTTTATGTATAATATGATTGTCTTTTTTGAATTTGGTGCTAATACTGTTATATGGATATGGAATAGGTCTTTGGATTATGGACGCGGATATTCTTTAATGGATGACGGCTGAATTATGAATGACGGACTAGACGCTTGTATATGCACATCACGTGCGTTTCCCGGTTTGAACAATTTATCCTATTCAGTAAATGAAGGTAAATGACGGAACGTTAGTGTAGCATTTAACTTGAAATGTGAAGATGGGCCTATTGAGCAAACCGACGCGTTCTCGCGTAATGATTGAGCCGTTAGCTTTCCTGTCGAATCCACGGGTTACACATCTCAATGATCGTCATACGTGTATCTCAGTCGGTCAAATATTCTCCATTGTGAAGAATGACTGCAAGAGATACTGCAAGAGAAGCTCAGAACTTGCTGGTAACAGTCCCAAAATGCATCTTCATGCAAAAAATCAAGGTTCTAATGTCAACGGTTCTCCTTATTTTGCCGACGAAAGGATTCGGATGGACTCACTCACTCACTGACTGACTGACTACCGGACAATTTGCAGATGGTAGCCTACTTCTTAGGAAATGGGGATGAAATAAAAATAATAATATACGAAGCTGCGCATCTGAAAACCCCTCGGCTCTGGGCGCCAGCCATTCATAATGTATTCAATTTGAAGCAAGACTTCAGGAACACCAAGCAGTCAAGTGACAAATATACAGATTATGAAAAAATTAGCCATTAGAAATGGCCTCTAAGGTTTATGTCCAATCAGAGAAGTCGGTATTCATTACATAAGTCTGTTGATGCATCGATGATGTATACCAAATTTTGTCATAGAGCATTTGAAAATTATCAGAGATAGAGATCATTAATGATTTCGCATAAATTAAAGATGGCCGCCCATCCTTCCCACCACTCAGAGAAACTGATGTGGTTATTCATTGCAAGTGTCTTGATACATGGATGCTGTATACCAAGTTTCATATAGAACACTGAAATGGTATCAAAGATATACATCATCAAAGATTTTGCATAAATTAAAGATGGCCACCAAGGTTTCCGCCCAATCAGAAACACCAGAACTGCCATTTATCGTAAGTCTATTGATACATCGATGATATATGCCAAATTTTACATCGAGCACTCGAACGGTATCAGAGATAGAGATCATTAATGATTTCGCATAAATTAAAGATGGCCGCCCATCCTTCCTGCCACTCAGAGGAACTGATGTGGTTATACATTGCAGGTCTCTTGATACATCGATGCTGTATACCAAGTTCATATAGAACACTGAAATGGTATCAAAGATATACATCATCAAAGATTTTGCATAAATTAAAGATGGCCACCAAGGTTTCCGCCCAATCAGAAACACCAGAACTGCCATTTATCGTAAGTCTATTGATGCATCGATGATATATGCCAAATTTTACATCGAGCACTCGAACGATATCAGAGATAGAGATCATTAATGATTTCGCATAAATTAAAGATGGCCGCCCATCCTTCCTGCCACTCAGAGGAACTGATGTGGTTATACATTGCAGGTCTCTTGATACATCGATGCTGTATACCAAGTTTCGTATAGAACACTTGAATGGTATCAAAGATATATATCATTAAAGATTTTGCATAAATTAAAGATGGCCGCCAAGGTTTCCACCGAATCAGGGAAACTGGTTTGGTCATTCCTTTGAAGTTTCTTGATGCATCGATGATCTATACCAAGTTCACACACGGAACAGTGAAATGGTACCTAAGATACACAAGATTAATGATTTCGCATAAATTAAATATGGCCGCCAAAGTTTCCAACCAATCAGGTCCAGATTCAATAGGGTTCTGGGTCATGAGCATATGGATGTGCAGTGCAAGTTTGGTGTGCCTAGGGTAAGTCGTTCTAAAGATATCTTGGTAACGAGAAAGCTGTGATGGTTTCGCATAAATTAAAGATGGCCGCCAAAGTTTCCAACCAATCAGGTCCAGATTCAATAGGGTTCTGCGTCACGCGCATACGGATGTGCACTGCAAGTTTGGTGTGCCTAGGGTAAGTCGTTCTGAAGATATCTTGGTAACGAGAAAGGTGTGACGGACGGACGGACAGACGGACAGACGTACATGACGACGACAATACCCTTCGGCCAAATTTTGGCCGAGGGGTAAAAACCCAAGATGGTTTTCTACAAGGGAGAAGCGGTCAACAGTTTTCAATGATGTCAGCAAGACATGACGATGTTCTTTATGCTAACCTTTGCATGACCCCACCTGATCAATGACGTCATCGATTCTCTCACAGAAACTCGCGATGATTGGTTGGATTATTACACAAGCCAATTCGAATACATGTATATGATTTCTGTTTGAAAATTTGAACTGCCCAATGAATTGATTTAAAACTGAAAGATTTCCCTTGATACAATGGATTTTCTATAAGAATCCATTGAGGTGTGACGAGTCCACGAGGGAGCTCTTTTATGACTTAAGTAAGACTTAATTTAAGAAGTTTTTTTTTCAAACTAAGTCATAAGCCCAGGTGTTGTGCGGTGTGTGCTCCAAACAACAACGCTATGATATCTTTCATCTGCAATCTTGTATACCTGCATCAACACTCCACTAATCAGCTCCAAGGTTGCAGCCCCGTTTTTGTACATTCAAAACAACGCTGTTAATACTACTACTCCAGCTAATCCCATTCAACTGGGCGTTGCTAATCATCCCGAAAACAAACCAATCACGGCCTTCAAATTACACAAACAAAAAATAATTCTCTCGCCTCCAAACTAAAACAGACGCTTCCAAAACAATTTTACAGTCCACCTTAAAAACAATCCTGTCAGACCCTTGATTCGGCAAGATGTCGTCAACCGCCTCCAACACTTTTGCTTCTAAAGCATTATTGTCAACCACCTTCAAAACAATCCTGCCACGATCTTGATTTGGCAGGATGTCGTCAACCGCCTTCAAAACAGTTGCTTCCAAAGCAATATTGCCAACCACCTTCAAAACAATCCTGCCACGACCTTGATTTGGCAGGATGTCGTCAACCCCCTTGAAAAACAGTTGCTTCTGATGCAATATTATCAACCACCTTCAATGGCATTCTGTCGGCCAATTCAGCATTTCACCAAAAGCCGCTTCCAAAACAATCTTGTCCACCACCTTCTTCACAATTCTAATACAACTTTCTGTCGTGCACTTTCATGATATCGTCAGTCGCCTCTAAAACAGATAATTCTAAAACAATATTACCAAGTTGTATTCTGTCCGCCATTTCAGGCAACCGACTCCAAAACAGCCGCTTTCGAAAAATGTTGTCAATGAACTTCAAAACTATATACTAAGTCTACATTTCGTGAAACATTCGGATCTTGTCGAGCACCTACAAGACAACCCGGTCACGACCTTCCGTCAGAGACTTTCAGGATTTCGTCAACAGCATCCAAAGCAAAACAATATTTCCAGCCATCTTTAACGGCATTCTGTTTTACACGAGCGAAGATTTATCGGAAATATAAGATAGAATGCGTATCGGGCCATCTTGGACACCTGGAGCTTCCGGGGCCTAGGCGACCCCTGGATCATCGCCTGTTTCTGCTGTGATAGTGGCCCCTCCAATCACCAATTGCTTCCGCCGTGCCCGTTATGCACTTTGTCCTACTACTATCTCACGGGTCCGGTCCTTGATCCACTGATCGGGGCTTTGATCTCTTTGGTAGCTAAACTGAGTACGGAGATTGTACGCCAGTCATCATTCCAGCCAATCAGTGGGGACTGTCACTGAACATCTCAATCCAATCAGCGACGCTGTTTGAAGACCGGACTTCGATGTCGCATGAGCTTCACAAGCGAAATATAGCGACTGAGCAGAAGGTGATCATACCTGTCAGATAACCCTGGCATCAGTTGACAATGGATGACGCGATTTACCAGCCAATAGGGAACTCAGGCAGATATATGTCGACATTTGATTTGACTGGTTTCGCGTAGACGAAAATTACGGACATAATAACCTCTCAACTGCAAAATTAAATGTGGAGACAAATGTTCTTTCTTCGTGCATAATGCATATGTAAGTAATGTTCGCATTTTCGACGCACTTTGCAGATGGGAATTAAAAATTCCACTGGCACAATCGCAACTCAGCCAAATATATCTCAGGAAAGAGGGTATAAGCGCCATATTGGCTACAGGCAGCCGTGGCGTGATTATCCGATGTATTCCGCAGGTACAATATGATTTTACAGTAGAAATGAGTACTTTTAGGTAAAAAAAAACCATTTTCTTGACGAAGGGACAATTAATTAATTTGACCCAAATTCGGCATTTTATGATATAATATTCGTGCATCCACACGTCGAGAGTTCGGCATTCCCAGTGACCAACATCTGGCGATTTATCTGGTATTCACGCCAACGCCAAAGAGCTTAAAATTGGTCACCCAATATGGTGCTTTGAAATTAAAGCCAGTTAGCTCGGTCACTTACTCCCAGAAACGACAAGTGCCTTTTTCTTTGCATTACGGTCCGATTCATCTTACTCAGCAGTATGCATGTAATACATCACTATACAGAGACGTTAAAAAGAAGGATTTATTTATTCATTTCCAAGCAGGAAATTCCAGCTCCCTTGGGAATAGTAGAACACATTATAACCGTTCATATAACTTTTGTTTAATCAAGGCATATTACATCTGAGTCGCGACTTGAAAGTCAGTCCTCGAGCCGTCTATATATGTACATGATCCATTAACGAGTATGTTCTAAACACGTAATTAGTTACCAAGTCCAGATAAAATATTGTACTGTCAGATCAGAGAAATAATGACCTGTATAAAATGACAAACACTGATCTATATCCTAACTCAAGTCGAAGAAGGAAAGAAGCTTAAGACTTTACTAATAAATCAAAGAAAATTCCACCGAATTAATTATTATTAACGGCCGATTAGTCCCCGAGTATAGCGAAGATCTGAAGAAAAGCTTGATACATCATTAAAGCAAACGTGAAGGCGATCAACAAAAAATATGGTATCGTCCCATTCTTTCCCCCAGGTATCCAACCTTCACACAGCGCATGGTCTGATTGAGGTGGTCATCTTCAACTACAAACCCTACTTGAACCCTATACTGAAACTAGTGAACTCTCCTTCCCCTCATTATCGGAAGGGGACTGTCTTGGATTATTGTCGCGCTGACTAGGTATTTCAAGGTACAAACGTGACCGACCATCTGTTTTATGGTCGCTCTAGCACATTTGAAATGGTCAAGATGCGTGTTCGCCCATGTAAAACGTGGTCGATTACGTCAGTGCTATGAACTACCTGGTCAGTGCGACCATACCCTCTGATTCTAAGCATTATCCATATTGCAAACTGTCATGGAAAAAAAAGAAAAGGCAAACGTGAGTAAGTCAAGCTTGGACATTTGTATATAATTACTTTATTTTACCGAACAGAATGATCTTCACGAAGAAGAATGACGTGAACATGCAGGTCAACAATTGAGATTAAAAATACTAAAACATAAGAAAATTATTTCTTGAAATTCGGAACCTAATATTTTCTTATCAGGGAAAATGATCAATTCATTCTTCTAAAGTTTCGTTATCGTTTTTTCTCATATTAAGAACATTATTTATAGATTGAAGTTTTTCGAAGATATTATTTTCTTTAAGAAAATGATTTTTGCAAAGTGTGTTTGACGAATCTGGCTGAATGTGCGGTATGCACAACAGGACCACAAGATAAACCGGAAGTGCTAGCTCTGTCAGTTGATTGGTTAACTGGGCCAAAATAAACAATCAGAAAGTGGTATTCATAGAATCTGATTGAATAATTCGTATTTATGAAGTTACCTAATGAAGATCATTGTGTCACCATATTGAGACACCGGGGATCATTGTGTCACCATTTTGAGACACCGGAGATGATTGTGTCACCATATTGAGACACCGGGGATCATTGTGTCACGATATTCAGACACAGTGGAGATCATTATGTCATCATATTCAGAAGCTCCCTAAACTACCTTCAACCCCGAAACTCAAAGGCTGATTCCAAGGCCTATAATTCGTGCTACTTTTGTGTAGATGACGATGGTGCTCCAACTGGTAATAGTTGTCAATCCCATTAACAGGCCACATTGCTCCATCTACATAACGTTTGTAGACTTTTGCTCGGCTAGCAAATAGTGGTTTGTTTGTTTGCAGAACAAAATTGCCGCTGCGAAGCGATTTGAGGCCCTTATAATTTAGGCTAACTCAGAAGGTAACTATGACGGAATAACGCTACAGATGTTAATGTGCCATTATTGATTTATCTGTTGTGATGTTACTGCATGGAAAGCTCATCCAGTGTTCAATAAGGCCCTGCATTATTATTGTGCACAATGCACGTAAAACCGCCGTCCAACGAACGGTGTACACGCGTCAGTTAAATGGGTTCATTAATATTTCACTAAAATTGTGGAGAACATAAAACGGCATTGCGTAAGGACGTCCCTCACCTTAAGGAATCAACGCCAAATTTCCCCAAATTTTACAGGAATGTAGCTCGGGAAGATACAAAATCACTACCAGAAGTCCCAAAGTCCCTCCTGAGCTCGTAACGCCATCATACAATCTCGTAATTGAACGATTTTGCTATAAAAATAGTCATACATCGCCCAACACCAATAAATGTACTTTGTTATGTCTACATACTCTATATATTTGAACCCGGACTAAACCATATTTTAATATGTATCTTTCTCCAGGGAATGGACGACTTGAGCAAATTATTTTCTCCCAACAATCGAGAAGACCTAATTAATTCATATGTTCTCAACAATAACACTTTTTTTTATAGATATAGTTGTCTTTTCAAATAATAAGTAAAAAGAAGTGGAGGTCATCGAAGTCATTCGATGCTGAAATCACTCGACGCGGCTTTCATCTGAAAATGTCAGGAAATCAGATTCAAGGGAAATAACTCATAAAAAAAAGATATGCTCGATCAAAGAGAGGTGCGACGTCATTTCACTGTGGTCTGCCTCATGATTGTTTTCGGGCTACTGCTTATGAAAACAGTTACGACAACAATGTTTGGGATAAGCCTCAACGTTTCAGAACAGAGGGTATAGTTGTGCGCATGATAAAATGGTTGTCACATGAAGATTAGAGTGATCGTCTGGTGTTGCAAAAGTTCAAACACAATCATGAGGTAGAACATAGTGTTTAGCGTACGGGCTATAAATACATATGTGACGTTATGCGCTAGTTCTAACGAGTACACGCTTAAAACTAAAGTGTTGAAGTTTACTCGTAAAGTGTTGAATACCCATTTAAGTGTGTCCACAGTGAGAACACTTAAAGAGCAGTCCCTGTGGACACACTTTACGAGTAAGTTTCAACACTTTAGTTTTAAGCGTGTATATGTCTCGTCGTCCGTCGAACTAATTCAGGCCTAGCGAACTCATCCACACGTGCACGCGCCCCGTTCCTTCCTTCCGTGCGATCTGATGCAGTTCCATGTGGTCGGATCTTGGCAGCCGCACCAGACAATTCCTTGCGCTTGTGAAGTATTTCACGGTCGCCGGCAAATGTTCCGCGGACTCATATCAGTTCTCCCCCGAAGTCAATCTGGCTTTCCCACCGAGGGATCAGGAACATCGCTCTCCATGCACTGGATCGTTGATGTATCACATTAACAATATATCGACGTTTGGTGATGGTGTATAAGTTAACGGAGAAGAGCAGACTCGCAGTTTAGACCACTCGACACGGCCTCGGATAATGTAGGACATTAGTACCTCGTTCCGGACTACTAGGACTCCATATTGGCATCCATGTTGAAAGTACAGTATCACGCGGAAACTCCGAACAGCGCATGTCAGGTGTATGACTTCCGTTACCATGGAGATCAGATTTAGACGCAAATCCAGGAGAAACGCCTCAAGTTCGAAGAGATTCGTCGGGGATAGATTCAAGGGGGTATCCATTTCATTTGGATATATATTTTATTTCTTGATAAAAAAGAAATACGAGGACTATGCGAGCAAAAACACATCCTATAGCATGTGATGTGCCTCACGTGCGGTGGATCACGGTTTACAGCTGAGAGCTGTGAAATCCCTACGCCATTAATGCGCGACGTACTATGACTTCGACGGAATAGGCCGAGCAGTCGACGAAGTCTCAGGCTATTTCCGTCGACAACATTAGAGTCAATCGCAACCAAAAAGGTCCCGGATACCGATGAAATTTGTCCAAGCTCATGGAAATTTGTACATGGGTGAGGAATATTTCAAGAGCGCACAGATTGGATGGAGCGAGCGTCGCGATTTCTGATCCATGCGGAAGGGGCTGCTTGCGCGGAGAAGTTCGTTAGGCCTGTAACAGTTGTGACGTCACATAGTGATTCAGTTGACAGAGTTGCATAGGCGCACCATAATCATAAAACCCCACAAAAAATCTCAGAAATACGATCCCACTCCCACTTCCGGTTCAGAGTTCATGATCATGAAATACGCTACGAATGAAGTACGGTGCTAATAAGCTCATATAAGAAGGAAAGCGATATTTCACTGTTATTCCTACTGGCAATGGTTTGGGGTAAAGTCCGTTCTAACAGGTACTTTATTACTGTTCTGCTCGACGCACGGAAAGGCGGGAACGTCTGCTAGAATTAGGCTAACAAGGTCTCTATAGTCTCCGACAGCCGTCAGTTAAAGATCCATTAACGTTTCTTAGCTTATCTTCCGTTCTATTATAGGGGCTTTGTCATTACAGTTACTGCGTCCTTCTGTGGTTTGCCTACTTCGTTCGCTGCTCATAAGATGTCGATGATTGTTTCTGGAATGAGCAATAACTGTCGAAATGTACAATGGCAGCCAATAAAACGTTACTGTGACGTTCGCGATGCAGAAATGGTTTTAGAGACAGTCCGGGGCGAGTGTGTTGAAATGGGGAGGGAGTATGGGAGGGAGGCATAATTCATACAGAAGTCGACTTCTCCGTTCAGACTTCGAACGGAGAAATAGATTTGTGTATAAAGATGGGGACGGGACGTATATGGTTTACCTGAACACAACCACATAGCAAATTCGCCGTATTCTTCAGACTTGTTACTGGACTGATAAGATATACTTATCTCGGCCCAAGCAGACAGTTCACCAGAAGTATATCAGATACAGAAGAAAGAACTAAAGAAATATACCGATAGCTGTATTTTATGCCAATACATCATAACTTGAATTACAAGCAGCCAGAGGATGCTAGGTCCCCCGCCAAAATGGCAGCAATATTTATAAGCGCTGTCGGTTTCTGAAGATATTCATGAGGATGGCAACAGCTACTTCACAGGCGTAAGAAGCAGAGGGGTCTTTCCACCTTCCCAGGTTTTGAGATCAACTCCGAATGGCTGACTGAATGTTGATTGCTACTGTAATATATTTTCTTTACCATGTAGCATGAAAATTATGTAACCGAAATGCAACCCCAAGAGACAACTCATGGCATATTATCTGCAAACTAAATTTGACAAGAATATGAAGGCATCCTCAACCTATTGCCCAGAAACCAAATTTAGACTTTGCCACAAGGAGTCACCACCTGTAGGTGCAAGCAGGCAAAACACAATCCCAAATGACATCTCATGTCATGGTATCGGCATATGAACTTTGAGACTCTGAAGAGGGGTCCTCAAGTTATTGCCGGTACTAGATGCCCACCGGTGTTCATGTTATTTGGGGCGGGTCACATATGAATACAAAATTTGAGAATAATCTGATGAGCAGTTGCCAAATTATTGCCCGGAAACAAATTTTTCCACCAGGAGACGCCACCTGTAGGCAGAAGCGGGAAAAATACAATCCCAAGGAACATGGTATCGTGGGGACATCTGCATACCAAATTTGAGAAGAATCCGATGAGGGTCCTCAAGTTATTGCACAGAAACCAAATTTAGATTTTGACACCAGGTGACGCCACCTCTAGGCGCAAGTCAGTGAAATGCATTATCAAGCGACATCTTATGTCACGGTACATTCATACAAAATTTGAGAAGAATCCGATGGTCAGTTCTCAAGTTATTACCCGGAAACGAATTTGTGATGTTGCCACCAGGTGGCGCCACCTGTGAGTGCAAGTGAGCGAAAGGCAATCCCAAGCAACAGCTCCTGGCATGGTAAATGCATGCCAAATTTGAGAAGAATCCGATGAGCCGCAATGTTTCTCATGTTACCCAGAAAGGTACATATGTAGGATATTTCAAAGAAATTCGACCAAGTGTTTCTAAGTTATCACTTGCAGCATGGAATAATGGAATGAACTCTAGTGGCGCCACCTCCGGGTGGATTTTGCTGAAACGCATCACCAACGGTGTTTTGTCGCAGGGAATGCATTTACCAAATTTCGAAGAAATCCGACAAATTGTTCGAAAGTTATCGCTCGCGAAGGATTTGAACAAACATGAACGGACATGCATTAAAGATTGGAACAAGACCCAGTGGCGCCACCTACAGGCGGATCTTGCTGAAACGTAATACCAGCGACGTCTTGTCGCAAAGAATGCAGATGCCAAATTTCGGAGGAATCCGACAAAGCATTTAGGAGTTATCGCTTACGCAGTATTTGCACGGACATGCACTAAATATTGGAACAAGACCCAGTGGCGCCACCTACAGGCGGATCTTGCTGAAACGTAATACCAACAGACGTCTTGTCGCAAAGAATGCAGATGCCAAATTTCGGAGGAATCCGACAAAGCAGTTAGGAGTTATCGCTTATGAAGCATTTGCACGAACATCCACTAAACATTGGAACAAGACCCAGTGGCGCCACCTACAGGCGGATCTTGCTGAAACGTAATATCAACAGACGTCTTGTCGCAAAGAATGCAGATGCCAAATTTCGGAGGAATCCGACAAAGCATTTAGGAGTTATCGCTTACGAAGTATTTGCACGGACATGCACTATGCACTAAAGATTGGAACAAGACCCAGTGGCGCCACCTACAGGCGGATCTTGCTGAAACGTAATACCAAGAGACGTCTTGTCGCAAAGAATGCAGATGCCAAATTTCGGAGGAATCCGACAAAGCATTTAGAAGTTATTGCTTACGAAGTATTTGCACGGACATGTCCGTGCATGCACGGACACATAGAAGCAAGACCCCAGTGGCGCCACCTACAGGCGGATCTTGCTGAAACGTAATACCAAGAGACGTCTTGTCGCAAAGAATGCAGATGCCAAATTTCGGAGGAATCCGACAAAGCATTTAGAAGTTATTGCTTACGAAGTATTTGCACGGACATGTCCGTGCATGCACGGACACATAGAAGCAAGAACCATTTTAAAGTCCCCGGCCGCGTTGCGGCGGGGGACAAAAATATGTGTATCCGAGTATTCCAATATAAACCAGGATCGCGTGTGTTTCGAATGTCACGTGCGAATATTCGGGTTGTTTTATTGGATGGATGTCAAACACTTGAAACACGAAGGATGTCTAAATATTTTAAAGGTACCTCTCCTTGCGCAATGCAATATAATCTCGATTAATGAAACAATTCGCCAGATTTTTTTTAGTGAAGATTAGAAAATTAATACCAATCCGGCAATTCAGTCTCCAACGTATCTCCCTCACACGAGAGTGTGACTTATGCCTCATAAACGGGCACACGCACCGACAAACATGCGACAATATCATACGACAGGGAATAAAAATACAGACAAAAACGATCATATCCGTTTTACGGGAAGTAAAATGCCGGTTATGCTGAAAGTAGCTCAGATCGATAATAGAATTGGTAACAACTCAATGCTGATATTCGAAAAAACACATTTATAGCTGAACGGTTGTTATATGGTTAGTGCAGAAAGTTCACCGTCTTCAGTGGGAACAGCCTAGCACTACTTTTCCAAGGGAAGAGATCGATATGACAATGCGCATACTCGGTCGCATCCTCTGACACAAGGCTACAGGTCTGACGACAGGGTCATGAAAGACCCTGAAAAATTCCATGGTTGATAAATTCCCTAGCAACATATTTGAGTTTGAGAATTATGGAAGGAACTTGGAAACACTGTAGAATAAAATTATTTTTTTGCCTCCTCTTTCATGACCCGCCCCCAAGATGTTGTCATGGCGATATTTTGGCACATCCTGAATCCAATGTCCAGTAGCTCGGAATCGAGAATCTCATCAAGGGTCCATATTTCGTTATTTTTAGGAGAATAACCAGCCCCTCTGACAAGGTATATCATTAGTCCCAACAAAATATTGGGAACCCCCCTTTTCTTGGGATGCGCCCAGTTGATTTATTACATAAGAAGGAAGGAAAATTAATGGTGATTTATTACAGGAAAAGGAAGGAAACTTAATGGTGTCGTCTAACCTAGGTTCTTTTCTGGCAGTCAGACAGACTCTATCACAGTTCCCTCTCTTGGTAGAAGCAGTTTCCTCGACAATAATAATTTGCCTCTTTCGGGAAGTTCTTGCACTTGATTAGTGTGTTTTCAACGAATAATGCAGCCTACTTTTCTCAAATTGTGTCTCTATCGTAGCTGATATTATAAAATAAACTTTACCAAATGTGAAAACGGGCCTGATCAGTGGTCAGAAAGATGTATCGTGTGATTTAATTGTTTGAGGTGTGGAGACTAAGAATGTCCGGTTGCTAAGAGTGTCCGGTCGCTATCTTCTATAACCCAGCTAGGGCACTTTTCTCCACATTGGGGACAAGTGTCCGTCCTGGGTTGCAATAGAAAAGAATATGAAAAGGGACACTAATCACCAGGACATTCTTATCCATCACAGGGGCTCAATTTGTAGCCATGGACTATTAACGTAGTTTGCGAATGCCATTGCATCTCCAAGACATCGAGAGTACGTCACACGTATACTGTGGCGGTAACATGGTAGAGGATCACTTTGGCATACATAAATACGTAATACTGTACAGGGAATTTGGCGTAAAACATCAGCCTTTCACAAGCCCAACCAACATCTTTTTATACAGCGCAGTAAATGGCACCATTCAGTACTAGACTGGTTACCTCCCCTTGTTTCCAATATGAATGGCAGAGGGCGTCTAACATTTTCTTGTCAAAATTGCGTCTAAATCTGGAAAAGACTCGCCACGTTTGCCCCCGACCTGTGTAAACCACATCCACATGCATGTAATATCTGCAGTTGGTTTAGTTCAAAATTGATTGAGAATATTCTCCAGTGTCTGGTTTGTTCCTGGTTTACCTATAGTGAGAGTGAACAATAAAATTGCAGTAAATTCAAAATGCCGGCGGCTACGTGTCTACTACATTGATAGGAGTGACAGCAACAGTCAGCAGCAGGCACAACGATCAATTTCATTATTTTGCAAGGCAGCAAACAGTTGACTAGAAAAGCAGATAAATCGTAGTCTTCTGACCGTGTTTTTTTTCTCGGATTCTGTGGCTCTCTTTAGCATCAAGTTAAACATAGCATATTTGCATCAAGTATATACACTTAGGGAAAAAAGGCGATATTTTTATCCAATAGTCTACGGAGAGTTTATTTGCTGCGAGTCTTATGTTACCATGGCTACAAAACGACCCTATTCTCATAGCCTTTGTGGTAAAATCAAGTCCCTGTGATAATGTTTACCTATGGGTATGAAATAGTGATGAGGCATTGTACAATACTTTAACCCACGAACAGCGCCCAATCTATATCTCTAGTGTATGGATTTTGATGACGGGACAGTCCCCTACAGTAAAGGTTAGCCCAAGTGTTCTCATAGATAGCCAATGTCCGAACAGGGTTGTCCCTCATTATGCCAGATTGAAAATGGCAGAAGGGGAGACAACCCTGTTTTGCGGTTCCTAGATAGCATGTCAACACGAGGGCATCTTCATACACATCCCGTTTATACTCATTCGCTTGGCACTGTCTTTGGTTTATCAGTTCACCTGTTGTTTTTAAACAAGGGTTGGAAATTTATAAATTGACCTCGAATCAATTTGAATTTGAATTTAATCCAAAAATGATTCTCTATATCCAATTATTTTTAGAACGACACTTTCTTGCCGTATGAAACCGCATAGATCAGAAAACAATTGAGAACATGCCAACACAAAACGACTTGAATCAGAAATGAAAACTTATGTTATACTGAGTAAATGACTCTCCTTCCCTCAGTGAGATTGAAACCGAAAAAGCCGTTGCCATCAAGCTTGGTCGCGAACTTGCACCATGTTTCGAGTATCTATCCGAAGCAAAGAGAACCCTTCCATCGGGCTGTAGGCTTACTCCACATTTGCAATATACTGGCACGATAACCTACCCAGTATGACATGTAAGAGTGTCGGCAAGATACGTCCTCTTCTTGATATATCTTTATCACACCAAGCCAATTTCTACGTTCCCACTTCGAACTTGCCTTGATATACCAAGCCCCCTTTACAAAGAACTTATAAATAGACACAAGACGTCACTGGCATCGAATCCATCTGAATTTCAAAATGTGTCGTAGAAGAACGTTATTGATTGGCTGGCCTATATAATGGCCCAACACAACCACCATATAAGGAGGAATGACGTGGCTACTTGAGGAAGGTGTCCCCCTACACACAATCGGCGTGTACACTCTCAGATATATTCAGGGAATAATCCTGAATAGACCAGGTTGCACATCCATAACTCAATTTCAGAGATTTTACCTGAAATTCAGGTATATCAACCATGAATTAAAGTTAAATTACCTGAATTTTAGGGGATTTTACGTACCTGAATAGGGTCGGGAACTTACTATTCAGGGTGGTAAATTTGCCTGAATTTCAGGGAATGTCCTCTCATTCGGGGATCTTTTTTTTCTGAAATTCAGGAAATTATATCTGGATTTCAGGTAAAATCCCTGAAATTGAGTTATGGATGAGCAGCCTGATCTATTCAGGATTATTCCCTGAATATTTCTGAGAGTGTAGGTTCTGATTGATTAGTCTCTCTTTCCTAGGTGAAATTTACACCTCGGATTTTGAACATTGAAGGCGGTCAGATATAGCAAGGCAAGTCCGAAGTGGGGATGCAAAAATTGGCTTGGTTGGTGTAATGAAGATGCATATCTTCGAACAGGGATTGTTAAATAGTCCCAGCTTCTACTGACCAATCAGAGTGCACGTAATACTCAAGACTCTCCACCGATTCGGGTTTGAATTCAAAGGTGTTTTTTTTTCTTCTTCTTTTTCCTCTTCTTCTTCTTCACCGAGAAATTAGTAGTACTCTACCGATATACGTATTCACATCAAGTTCAATATAAGTAATGAATAATAAATAACAAAATGATTGGATAAATAAAATATGAGAACCACGATACGTAAATATTGCTATACCAATACAGAGAAACGACGGTGCGAGCTGCATGTTGGCATTAATCGAATGAGCCCCATGTTAGACAAACCAGGTCTGCGACAATCGTAATAACAGAACCAAAATAACCTACATTGTCCCCGAGCGGTAATTTACGAATTGGCTTATCTGCAGTCAGGCTAAGTGTTCCCTCATCGGCAATGCTGTTCAATCAACCCGCAAGATGAGGCACTTTTAGACGTTCAAGAAAGACAGGGGCAATGGGGTTTTTTAACCGTTTATAGCAATATTTTATCTTATTAAATTAAACAAATTAATAAAAACCTTTCAATCCGTATAATATTCTCTTCAGTTCGCTTTAACGCAGGAATTAAACAAACAAACGACTACCTTTCAGCCAATACAAAAACGAATTGCTGAGCATTTTCCTGTTTGAAAATACAAAGTGAGAACAATACGGTTGCTATGGAAACCAGCCCTGTTTTTCCCAACAGACAAACTAAATGCACACGAACATAAGTAATACATAAGTAATACATAAGTAATACATGCACTAAAGTCAACAGCACGAGCTCTAAGCACATTGAAATGTCGCAAAATGCCAAAGCAAAAAAACATACACATGCGTTAATAAGAAACTTCAAAAAACTAATAAGATATTAAGTGTTTTGAAAGAGATAGAGATAGATGGGAGGGCAATAGTCCTGGGGTCTGTGTACTCCCGTGTGGATGGGAGGGCAATAGTCCTGGGGTCTGTGTACTCTCGTGTGGATGGGAGGGCAATAGTCCTGGGGTCTGTGTACTCCCGTGTGGATGGGAGGGCAATAGGACTGGAGTCTGTGTACTCTCGTGTGGATGGGAGGGCAATAGGACTGGGGTCTGTGTACTCCCGTGTGGATGGGAGGGCAATAGGACTGGGGTCTGTGTGCTCCCGTGTGGATGGGAGGGCAATAGTCCTGGGGTCTGTGTACTCTCGTGTGCATTGTTGTTTAAAGTTGGAAAGTCTCGTATTATTGTTCCTATATGGCAGGACAATAATATCCAAGCTGCCAATTTTTCCCCTAAAGTCCTTATTGGGAAAATCCAAGATGGCTACCAAGATGACTGTCACGAATATAAACGTCCATTTTCCTTGTGTAGATGTTGCAATAACAGCGAAAGCATATAAACAGAAATTTTCTTGCCAGTAAAACTTCTCATACACATTTTCGGGTGATAGGATAAATATTTCAGATAAAAACGGATAATTTTATATGAATAGGGCAAATAATTTCCGAAAAATCCAGATGTTTGGTTCCATGCCCATCATTACCAGGAGATGACAAGAACTGTGATATTATATAATTTTGGAGTTACCCCGGATTCTCTGCACATAGAAAAATGCCAGTTGGATGACCCTGATATATTCATTCATATTGTTGGAACGTTAATGAGTTATCTGTTATGGTGACGAGAAGAAAAGTTTGGTAGAGAGAAAATTTCATCGACAATCTAGGCCAGATTGGGTTAATTTTAGCATAATATAGCAACCATAAAATTTGACCATCAATATAATTTTTGGCACACGGAAATATTATCAGCTATCGTTTTGGTGATTGCTGTTCATCTGTTTGTAATCGACCATACAAAGGTTTATACTGCCAAAACTATATATGTTTTATTCGCGACGACCATCTTCGATTTCCCCATTACGAGTTAACAGAAAATATGGCAAAAAGTTGTTTTTTTCATTCTAATAATATAGAGTAACAATAATACCAAAGTTTGCCCACATTTAGCCAGCTACACAGGACTACAGGAAAAAGATATGAGATCAAGATACGGTTCGAATGAACAGACGAAATATACCGTTGTTATTTACGGAACTTCAATTCCGCCAGGACAAATTAGGAGGAATGATATTGACCCAATGTTGCGGTCATTCCGTAAATCCAGAATAGGAAGAGCGTTTTCAAATTTGTTTCATACGTAATATTTAATTTGGGCACTTAAACACTGCACCTCATTGTGGGCCGAATCCTCACTAAACCGCACCAGGTCTTTTGTAACACAACATTTCGCACTACATCAGATATATTCAAAATTTACAGAGTTGGAGTTAGACCCTGAACTGTTTTTCATGAAGTAAGTTTTACTCCACGAAGGCGGAATGTATATTCCCGCCCTGAGGAGATTTACGCGAATGTATATTCAAATAGAAATTTGCAACATTTTATATGTTAATTTTTACGCTGATAAATTTGCGATATTGGTTATATGCAATAAATGGATATGTATAAAACCACTCAAATGTGTCTGGAGAGAAAGGGAGAATTTCCAATTTCAAGTGATTTCAGGGTATATCTTTTAACTTGAATAAGTTTGAATTCATATGTAACTGTTCACGTATTTTGGAATATATCTGGAATCAGCGTATATGTGGAGGTCTGCAGCTATTGTTGTTTCGTTTGACTGGTTACATCGATAAATCAAAAGTTTAGAATTTATTGACTTCGGAACTACTATATGGGGCTTGTGAAGTGGAAGAAAGGAATGACTGATACGCAGGTCCGAGATCGTCTGGTGCATGGTGACCGGCCGACCCGAGAAAGGTACGAGTCTATTAAAAGAATTTGAACGAAGAATGGGTGATGAAAGGTATACTTCTACTAAACACATAAAAATGACATTGTCCAACTCACATTATGACGTAGACTGCTCAAAGCTGACTGAAATGAAATCAAATACAGCTTATACATGAATTCCCAAAGCACATTGTCACAATATATCTGTAAAATAACAGGCAATTGAAAACAGGCTGCGAGCAAGACAGTTTGATCTAGGCGGCTCAAGCACATATCGTCAACCGCCATTAACAAGCACATAACAGAAACGGTCACCACGGTGATAAAACTGAGATGAAATATACGCAACGACAAAGCATGGTAGGCCTATATGCAATATGATTCTAACCACAGAAGTGATATATATATACGGAAATTAAATATTGAGGTGAAGGGATGGTCAATAATTAGTGGGTGGGACGACGAGGGTGAATCCGCTGACGTCTTTTATGATCTCATAAGAGTGAGTGAGTGAATTTGGTTTAACGTCACTTTCAACAATATTTCAGTCATACCACGACTCTTAGGTCCTGTTTCTTCTCACATCTGTGGGGTCCTCTTTCTTTTTACACCCGGGAACCATGTGGGCGCCCCAGTCGCTGTCTGAGGAGTCGAGGCACTCATTCTTACCATTCTTATGCACAACGACAGCCCAGGTCAATCCCCGGGAGCCCCGCGAGGCGATAAGAGACGATAGCGGATCGCCCTCGCCTCGCTATTTATTAACCACATGTATTAATGCCCGTCCCCTATTTAATTTCCGTATTTACAAAATACCACAAAAAAACCCTTCTGTAAGATATACATGCCCCTGTGATTCTAACTAATCTGTGACTCTGTGTTCACGGAGCCCTTGCGCTTGCAAGATCTCCACACTGATGATTGAAAGAAATAAAACACAAAGTGGAATACATCGGATAATACTAATACACTACGAAACAAAATGTGTTGTTTTTAACACAATTTGGTCTTAATCTAGCTTCAACACAAACATTTTCTGTTGGAACCAAGACCACTTCGTGATGAAATCAACATACCAGCACAAAATTATCGTTTTCAACACCAATTCGTGTTGATACTAACACCAGTTGTGTTATTTTCAACACAATTCTGGTGCTAAAATGACTTCAACACAAGTTGTTTTTGCAGTGTACCTCAGAATAGTAATAAGGGAATACGGATATAGGCATTACCCGGTATATAACACATAGTCTTTCATTTCTTCATTTTTCCTAGAACGTTAATAATTGATTAATCATCAGTCTGCGAGGGCCTTAGTTTGGTACACTAAAAAAAATCCTTAAAATATAAGGAATATTCCCCGACTATTAAACCAGCGGAATATTCCTTAAAATTCGATAAGGAATATTCCGTAGCATGTTGAGGAAATTCCTTAACATGGTAAGGAATATTACTTAGTTATGTTGAGGAATATTTCGCTGGTGTAATAGTCGGGGAATATTCCTTAAATTTTTAAGGGTTTTTTTTCTGTCTACCCAGCCAAATTTTATTGACATGTTGGAAATGAACATTGAACCATTCAATACGGGCGTGCAAATGTGATAAAGTGAAATCATATTCCGTTCATCTTTTTTTACTGTGGCTTAAGGATCAAGAGAGAGAGAATTAAATGTTAATGTCGCTCAGCAATATTTCAGTTACACAGACACAAGCAATATAAAACTCTATCTACAATCCATCAAAAATGATAGACATAACGTATCAAAGAACTGGCATTTACATTAAAACAAATGAACCAAACAATTGCTCTCAAATCTGTCCATATTGAATCTTACGTAGCCCGCCCAAAACAATATCTTGTGATGTCAGTGGTTGACCAATCACAGTGCAGAGCGATGTTCCCGCGGAGAAGTTTAAACTCATTCGTGGAGGATCTAGACTGTAGTTGACCGAAACACTGCAAACTTATAAGACTGGAAGTTGTTTGAACAACCTATTTTGTCCTATTTAAGAAGAGAAGTATTATTACACCAACCTTGTGTCATACTTCCACAACACCAATCTTGTATCCTATTTTAACCAATCAATCAATCAGTTTATTTCTCAGGTCCGTGTCGGGTGACATGAAGGTGAATAAATGATAGTTGGAATGAAGTAGATACAGTACTTGTAATACAGCACCATTACTGTGTCTTATTTTAAGAACGCACGTCGTGTGTCTCGGTTCAGCAACAAAAGAATTGTGTCCTATTGTCCAATGTCTAGTGTCCTATTTTAAAGTGAACGGAAAGGCTGAGGCAACATGCACTTTGTGGGAAAGAACTACATTGAAAGTATCAAACAGCAGCAACAAATATTTTTGGGGAATTTTTAGCACCGAGTAGGAACGAAATTATCTCCGTTGTATTATTGTACCCGGCCGCCGCCATGTTGGCTATCCCACTTCAGAGCAGAGCAGTGACGTTGTGTCACCTCGGAGCTCTCTACTTCGTGGAGTTAGAAAACGTAGTAAGCATGCAAACATGGCGACATACGAGGAAGATAGCCTGACTTCAAGTTCTGACGAAGAGGCAAATAAAGTTTTACAGGGTTACCAGTTTGAACCAAAACGCTCCGATGTCGACAGAAATAGTGAAAGATCAGGTGAGACGTTTCAGCTCGGTAAACACTTGCTGGAGACACGCAACACAGTCAAAACACACTTGAAACAGCCGAGCTCTCCACCTCCGCCATTACAACTCAATACCACAACAAAGTGATACTACGTCACAGGAAAATATCATGTGCTACGTACAAGCGTTTTCATGGGCGCAAGGCTACTCAATACACTGACATGGTCGACCCCAGTCGATTGTTGCACCAGTCAATAATTCCGGTGTTTGGAATTTATTTATTTTTTTTGTAAGGGAAACAATCACAAAATAAATATTTGTTGCTGCCAAATGATACTTTTAATATAGTTTTTCCACACAGTGTGTGTGTCGTAACAGCTTTTACGTTCACTTTAACAACACCAGTCTTGTGTCCTATTCTTGCAGGACTTAATTGTTTCAACACAAATAGTTTGTCTGATTGTAACAGTGTTGAGTTGATTCAACAAAACATTTGCGTTGATCAAACACAAACCTTGGGTTATTAAAATATGATAACTGGAGTTTTTTAGGGTTTTTTATTATGTTTGTTTTAAGTATACGATGATAAGCTTACATACCGACAGAAACAAACGACAGCAATGGCATTTAAACCTTCTAGGTATCAGTCAGTGTTGCTTGGTTGTTGTTGTTGTTGTTGTTCTTGTAATATATTGTAATCGCCCTCAGAAATGTTTGAGTATCTCAAGAGTAACTGATCACAGTAATCCGAAACTCTACTCACATGCTTGGGGCTATCTTGTACAATATCAATGTACAATTGATGAAAATTTTGATAAACTTATTCGGTACACGTATTCTCACCTTTGACGAAAAAAATATATCTTGAATTGAATATACAGCGAGATCGTATGGGTTCTTATGGTCATCTATTTGAAATAATGTAATTTCAATGATATCCGTGAAACATTTTGATCATATTAAGTTGCCATGTGAGTAGTAGGGAAAGCGCATTTCAGCGCTTATTAGAGAACTGCGGTGGAGTGTATCTGTGGGCGATGACACCATGACTGGTAGTATTGTCACTACCGAAAGTGACGAAATGACCGGACATGACGTCATCTCCGGAAGTGACGCCATCACCGAAAGTAACGTCACCGCATGCATGTGCATCTGCATCACCTCAAATAGGTGCTGAAATAAGCGTTCCATACCGCCCATGTGCCCATATTTAATGAGAAATATTTGTTAACGAAGCTGGATATTTTGAAAATAAAGACAAGCAGGACAAAACCTTGGTAGTTCTTCAATGTCACCGATTTGTAAACTTTGAAGAATGTTTTTGAATTGCTTTTTTAATTTTTTTTTTTCAAAATTGACAAAGTTTACAAATGTTAAAAGAATACATTCAACTAATCAGCAATGGTGGATGAGGACTGGGATGTGTCAATTCTAAAATATTGAGACATGCCAAAAACAATAACAAAAGTCTACATTAGCGTACCCTAAAGCATGGTGAGCGTGTATCAGAAAGAATGAGTATACATGTGTAGATGATAGGACCGCCGCCAGTCTTCTGTTAAAACTCGAAGGAAGGTGTACACGGGAGTATAACCTTGTGAACCACTGACGGAGTAACAAAACTTGGGCGACCAGATGGCATATTATACAGTGAGCGTTATTCTTAACAAGCTAGTCCGTGTAATTGGACCAATATCCTATAACGGCTAATTTCGTCACCGGCTGAAGTTATTCCTACAGGAATTTGGCCGTCTCCAATATTTCCAATAACTCAATTGTCTCTTGTGGCCACACAAGAAAACACGACCATGGGTTCGTTGAAGATTCTTGTCCAATACATCGCTTTATATGAAGTGTTAACTGTTTATATATTATAGACAGACCGGTCTTAATCTTTGTAGAACCAAGAAATTTGAACCATTCCCAGTGTTCTTAAGTAAGGTCAAGCTGACTTCTTCGTGGTTTGTAGGCCTATGAACCATAGTCTCGTCAAAACTGGATATATAGATTAACATATACCAAATACTTTTTTACTACGGTGAACATTGATTACACTCTTAAAATTGTTGGATTTTACGGCTTTTGGTTTCTTGGAAAAACAAGATGATTCCGTTCTTTGAAAGTGAAACCAATCTTATCATCATGGCGTCATTTTTTTCAGCTTTTTTTCTTTTTTAAGGAATCACATCGGCATTGAACATACAATACCTTAATTTGGGTTTTCATTGAAGCAACGAATATATCGGTATTTACAAAAAAAAATATTAAAAACATGAAATACCAACTATTCTACGAGTGTAACTAGATATTGTGTTGTGCAATGGTTTGTGAAGGAAATGAATAACGCAACATACGAAGCACTAAAACGCTTCATTGCAATTTGTCACAATCACACAACACAAAAGAATATCTAATATACGAGCTACAGTCATCGTCATATCAAGTCTAAAACCTTCACAGTCCTAAATTGAAGACCGTCCAGAATTTAGTTCGAAAATGGGAACTGAACAACTAGGATCTAATAATAACTGACGCGGACACAATTCCATGTGATCTGGTTGTATCTAATCAAATAGTGCAGTAAGCCACGCGCTGTCGGATTATCTCCCTTCGTTTCGGATTATCCCCCTATTGCCAATCAAGGAACCATAGACAAATATAATGGGGTGCAATACACATTGTCTTGTTCAAAATGATCCGCACATATATCCACACACAAAATTGTGACGCATCAAAAGCAATAATATATAAATATTTCCACTTGATATCCCGGGTTATTGGATCGTATTTATGTAGGCCTACTCATCGCATGTAAGTATGGACATTTACTGAAACTTCGAGAGTTATTGAATCGAACAAGTGACGTAAACCTACAAGCTGATCATTTCCACGAGGCGTGCTCTCCTTAAACGACTATCTCCACATCCATATTAATTATGCAAACACGGGAAGGAGAGCTATTCCATTCTATATTGCCAAGTCGCCTGAAAATACAGGGTAGAAATTCAGTTTGCTCTCCGCGGGATTAGGTCTTCAACACTCTGGCTGCAATTGTCCTCATATTTACTGGATCAGACCTTTGTCTATACAATCAATAACTTTGACTGTAGGGGAGTGACTGAGATGGTGCCCTGTGACTGAGGGGGAGGGGGTCACCATGTGACTGTAGAAGTAACTGACATGACGTCCTGTGACTATAGGGGGTTACTGAGATGGTTCCCTGTGACTGTAGGGGATGACCGAGATGGCGCCCTGTGACTGTAGGGGGTTACTGAGATGACGCCCTGTGACTGTAGGGGATGACCGAGATGGTGCCCTGTGACTGTAGGGGGTTACTGAGATGACGCCCTGTGACTGTAGGGGATGACCGAGATGGTGCCCTGTGACTGTAGGGGGTAATTCATATTGTGCCCTGCGACTGTGTGGCAGTGACTGAGATGACGTCCTGTGACTGTAGGGGGTTACTGAGATGGTTCCCTGTGACTGTATAGGGTGACTGAGATGGTTCCCTGTGACTGTAGAGGGTGACTGAGATGGTGCCCTGTGGCTGAAGGGTGTGACTTAGATGACGCCCTGTGACTGTAGGGTGTGACTGAGATGGTGTCCTGTGACTGTAGGGGATGACTGAGATGATGCCCTGTGACTGGAAAGGGTGACTGAGATGGTGCCCTGTGACTGTAAAGGGTGACTTAGATAAGATAAGATAAGATAAGATAAGATAACTTTATTTAAGCTGGGTAGCTTGTTTAGCCAGAAGCTAGTCTACCACAAGGCCCAGCATAAAATTAATAATATACAACAGGATACGTGTTAGTACATACATTTAACAATACAGGACAAATATGACATAAAAGATATCAACAAAATTAAAAATTTACATTTGCAATAAAATATACACGTAGAGTTGCTAGAATCTGATATATACTTAGATGGCGCCCTGTGACTGTAGAGGGTGACTGAGATGGTGCCTGTGGCTGAAGGGTGTGACTTAGATGGCGCCCTGTGACTGTAGGGTGTGACTGAGATGGTGCCATGTGACTTTAGGGATAACTGATATCGTGCCCTGGGACTGTAGGGCAGTGACTGAGATGGCTCCCTATGACTTTACGGTGTGACTGAAATGGTGCCATGTTACTGTAGGGGATTGACTGAGATGGTGCCCTGTGACTATGACTGAGATGACTCCCTGTGAGTGTAGGGGGTGACTGAGATGGTGCTCTGTGACTGTAGGAGGTGACTGAGATGGTGCTCTGTCACTAATGCGGGATAAATGAGACGGTGACGTGTGACTCTATGGCAGTGACTGAGATGGTGCTATGTGGCTGTAGGAGGTTGAATGAGATGGCACCATGTGACTGTAGGGGGGGGGGGGTTACTTTGACTGTAGGTGAATGTAGGGCGGTGACTCAGATGGCGTCCTGTGAGAGTAGGGGGTGACTGAGATGGTGCCTTGTGGCTTTAGGGTGATGACCAAGATGGTACCCTGTGACTGCAGGGGAGGGGCGGTGATGTTGCCCTGTGACCCTAGGGCAGTGACTGAGATGGCCCCCAGTGACTGTAGGGTGTGACTGAGATGGCGCCCTGTGACTGTAGGGGGTGACTGAGATGGTGCCATGTGACTGTAGGGAGCGCGACTGAGATGGTTCCCTGTGACTTTAGGGTGTGACTGAGACGGTGCCCTGTGGCTGAAGGAGCGGGGGTAAATGAGATGATGCCCTGTGACTGAAGGGGGTGGCTGAGATACTGTATACTCTAACAATCGAAGAGTGCCTGAGATATAGTACATTGGTCCGTGTAACCTTGCACAGTTCAATTTTCATTTTTCGTTTTTCGTTTCTCAAAATCAAAAATTGAAATTTGACGGTCAATTTTCAATTTTCGTTTTTTGTTTCTGTAATCTCAAAATCAAAAATTGAAATTTGACCGTAAATTTTCAATTTTCGTTTTTTGTTTTTGTGATCTGAGAATCAAAAATTGAAATTTGACCGTCAATTTTCAATTTTTGATCCTGGGATTGCAAAAACAAAAAACGAAAATTGATATTTGACAGTCAATTTTCAATTTTCGTTTTTCGTTTTGCTTCACGCAAAAATGAAAATCAAATATTGAAAATTGCCTCGACTTGTCCGCTTTTCGTTTTTTGATTTTAACTTTGACGTTTCAATGTTAAGTTCGCACGTGGACGGGTTATGATGTCACTTCCGGTACGCCGAGTAGAATAGAAAACACAAATCGTGTCGTATAAGAGGTGTGGAGCGTGAGAGGCATGTGACCCACCAGGCCATCCTCGGGAGCCAATGTATTGATCGATTTGTTAGGGTATCTATACATTGCCTTGGTTAGTTGCTCACGGTAGTTCTGGATAAAAAAAAGATCAAGGGGTATCCTCTAAATCAAACCAATTATTGAACAGGCTCAGCTAGCTCATTACGACAATCCGCTAGCTGCACTGTTTGAGATGTGACATCGCTGGCATAACTTTGATGTTAGGCTGAAATCGACATAGTGAGTCAAACATGCTAATTCAAAATAACCTCTGGGGAAGAAATGTTCGAGATTGAGGCAACGACTCAAGAACTCACTCGAATCATCAAAAATGTCCAGGTAAACCCTGTGCGAGGATTCACGATTTACCTGGACTTGTGAAGATGCACCAGAGAGGTCTGGATATGTTGCATCCCGCTGTTCTCATTGGTTATTGGCATTGAGGCCTGAGCCAATCAGGACGCAGTCTTAGATTTTCTCATTTCTAAAAATAGATGCTTAGAGCGCTACAAAAGCGAACAGCAGTCATGCACACAACCGCTATTTGTTATTGATTTGAAATATAGTATTTATAAAGATACCAACAAAGATGTAATACCAATACGAGTAAGCATCGCGGTGGTGGGCCGCGAAATCCGCATAAGCGACCCGTAAACCACCATTTCAAACAAGCACACAATCGCCACGTTTGATGCCAGACGTCTGAATGCTTCAACGCTTCAGGTCCAATCTCCATTCTCTATTTTTGGGACCTGGATCGTTGGAGCGCTCAGATGCCCGTCAACGTTCGGCGTCAAAAATACTTCAACGCTTTAAGTGCGAATGTCTAACGCATCGAAGCGGGAGGTTCCTTTGGGGGTTATAATTAGGGTACCCACGTATTTATTGTACTATCCGACTTTAATGAAACTACCGTGTGTATCACCTCCGTTGTTCTCCATATAATGCATCACACTTGCTGCACGAATGCCTACTCGCTTCTGCACATGCGCAGTTGGCCGATTATAATCTAGGTCGAATGCCTGGCTCCAGGGATCTATAGTGTAATGAAACTCCCAAATCTTTCCCCCTACTGGTTTTCCATATTATGCTCAACACCTGCCTAAACAATCCGATTTGCGATTTCCATACTACTCCGCGGACCGAAAGTGACATCATAAGCCTTGCGCGTGCGCTGTTAACATTCACGCGTCAAAGCTAAAATCAAAAAACGAAAAACGGGCAAATCGAGGCAATTTTCAATATTTGATTTTCATTTTTGCGCGAAGTAAAACGAAAAACGAAAATCGAAAATTGAATGTCAAATTTCAATTTTTGATTTTGAGAAACCGAAAACGCAAAACGAAAATTGAAAATTGACGGTCAAATTTCAATTTTTGATTTTGAGAAACCAAAAGCAAAAAAACGAAAATTGAATTGTGCAAGGTTACACGGACCTACATTCTAGAGAGCGAAGATTGAGTGAGTTATATTATACTCTAATGATCGAAGATGGAGTGAGATAGAGTAAATTTAATGATCGAAGAGTGTGACATGATATACTCTAATGATCGAAGAGTGTGACATGATATACTCTAATGATCGAAGAGTGTGACATGATATACTCTAATGATCGAAGAGTGTGACATGATATACTCTAATGATCAAAGAGTGTGACATGATATACTCTAATGATCGAAGAGTGTGACATGATATACTCTAATGATCGAAGAGTGTGACATGATATACTCTAATGATCAAAGAGTGAGATAGATATAGCATACTTGAATGATCGAAGAGTGTGACATGATATACTCTAATGATCGAAGAGTGTGACATGATATACTCTAATGATCGAAGAGTGTGACATGATATACTCTAATGATCGAAGAGTGAGATAGATATAGCATACTTGAATGATCGAAGAGTGTGACATGATATACTCTAATGATCGAAGAGTGTGACATGATATACTCTAATGATCGAAGAGTGTGACATGATATACTCTAATGATCGAAGAGTGTGACATGATATACTCTAATGATCGAAGAGTGTGACATGATATACTCTAATGATCGAAGAGTGTGACATGATATACTCTAATGATCAAAGAGTGAGATAGATATAGCATACTTGAATGATCGAAGAGTGTGACATGATATACTCTAATGATCGAAGAGTGTGACATGATATACTCTAATGATCAAAGAGTGAGATAGATATAGCATACTTGAATGATCGAAGAGTGGGTGAGGTATAGTATACTCCAAAGAAGGAAAGAGGAATTCATCGGGATAGATGAATATTTGTCTGAGATACATGTATGATAGGAATGTACGTCTCGCCTGTACTGCAAATTATCTTCATAAATATTCATTTCAATTTTTGCTTTGGTATATGTGTCATAGGGCTTTGATTACGGTAGTCAAAGACAGGCTTTGATTTTGATAATCAAAGGCAGGCTTTGACTTTGATTTTGATAATCAAAGGCAGGACTGGATTATGGTAGTCAAAGACAGGCTTTGATTTTGGTTATCACAGGTAGACTATGATTATGGTATTCAAAGACAGGCTTTGTTTATGGTACTCAAAGACAGGCGTTGATTATGGTACTCAAAGACAGGCTTTGTTTATGCTACTCAAAGACAGGCTCTGTTTATGGTACTAAACGACAGACTTTGTTTTATGGTACTCAAAGACAGGCGCAGTTTATGCTACTCAAAGACAGGCTTTCTTCACGATACTCAAAGATTGGCTTTGTTTATGGTATTCAAAGACAGACTTTGTTTATGGTACTCAAAGACAAGGCTCTGTTTTATGGTACTCAAAGACAGACTTTGTTTATGGTACTCAAAGACGGACTTTGTTTTATGGTACTCTAAGACAGGCTCTGTTTATGCTACTGAAAGACAGACTTTGTATATGGTACTCGAAGATGGACTTTGTTTATGGTACTCAAAGCCAGGTTTTGTTTATGCTAGTCAAAGACAGACTTTGTTTATGGTACTCAAGACAGCCTTTGTTTTATGGTACTCAAAGACAGGCTCTGTTTATGATACTCAAAGACAGGCTCTGTTTTATGTTAATCAAAGACAGACTTTGCTTATGGTACTCAAAGACAGGCTCTGTTTATGCTACTCAAAGACAGACTTTGTTTATGGTACTGAAAGACAGTCCTTCTTTCTGGTATTCAAAGATTGGCTTTGTTTATGGTACTCAAAGAGAGGCTTCGTTTATGGTACTCACAGACAGGCTCTGTTTATGCTACTCAAAGACAGACTTTGTTTATGGTACTCAAAGACAGGCTTTGTTTATGCTACTCAAAGACAGGCTTTGTTTATGCTACTCAAAGACAGGCTCTGTTTATGGTACTAAACGACAGACTTTGTTTTATGGTACTCAAAGACAGGCGCAGTTTATGCTACTCAAAGACAGGCTTTCTTCACGATACTCAAAGATTGGCTTTGTTTATGGTATTCAAAGACAGACTTTGTTTATGGTACTCAAAGACAAGGCTCTGTTTTATGGTACTCAAAGACAGACTTTGTTTATGGTACTCAAAGACAGACTTTGTTTTATGGTACTCAAAGACAGGCTCTGTTTTATAGTACTCAAAGACAGATTTTGTTTATGGTACTCAAAGACAAACTTTGTTTATGGTACCCAAAGACAGGTTTTCGTTATGGTACTCACAGACTGACTTTGTTTTATGGTACTCAAAGACTGACTTTGTTTTATGGTACTCAAAAACAGGCTTTATTTATGGTACTCAAACACAGGCTTTGCTTATGGTACTCAAAAACAGGCTTTCGTTATGGTACTCAAAGACTGACTTTGTTTTATGGTACTCAAAGACTGACTTTGTTTTATGGTACTGAAAGACTGACTTTGTTTTATGGTACTCAAAGACTGACTTTGTTTTATGGTACTGAAAGACTGACTTTGTTTCATAGTATCAAACACAGGCTTTGTTTATGGTACTTAAAGACTATGAATTTGGTAATCGAAGACCCGCTTTGATTATGGTTCTCACTGACCCAGAGACATTCTTCTGAATAATGACCGAATGTCTGTGTGGTTCTAGTTGGATAAGTTTATATAAGCATAAAAGCTTATGATGGTTACAGGTAACAAGATGACGGACAGGAGGACGTTCCGGTAAACGCACCGACATAACGAAGACATTATCCCTTGCTCAATGATGGACCAGAGGGCTGAAATTGGCGCGAAGTTAACTCGTTCAAATGATAAACGGTCCTGGATAAATCAAATCTCTTCACAGATTTGTTACATTGAATGTGAGTTAATTATGTGATATAAGGTAAGGTCGACAATACAAATAATCTGTCCGATGTCGATAGAGCAGGCTTGCTTTGTGGTGCTTTGCGATGTCGTCTTTGAGCTATGTCTTCAGCTTATGAGGCATCATTCAGCTGTATCTTCGTGTCAACAGACTCGTCCAAGGTTATTCTCCTTTGAATGAGCAAAAATGGCGGCTCTATTGACACGGGTTTTAGGTCTCAACGGGGCACGAAGTATTGCGGCTTTAATAACATTAAGTAGCCCAGATTGACGATGAATCGAATGCATATGGTCGATCTAGCATACTGTCAAATCGATTGAGACTGATACTCGTTCTAAACACCGGGTTCAGTTGTACTGCATTCGTGACGTCCGATCTTTCTCTGCTTGTACACACTCCACAAAAAGCTTTTATTTTCCATACATTTGGTGTACTGGGGATTGCTTGCGAAGGCCGATAAAATGTATGGGAAATGTATGGTAAATAATAATTATTTACCACACATTTCCCATACATTTGAGAGGTCTTCCCAAGCATATCCGACAACATAAAATGTATGGTATAAATTTTGGTGTAGTGACAACAGTCAGATCAACATTATAAAAGGCAACACATTTAAGACTAACTCTTGGGTATATAACACACTTCCGCAAATGCGTAAACTGAAATGAGATATGGTGATTTAAATAAATAAAATACATACGGGAAATGGTACATGCTATTTTCCATATTCAGCGTGCAATGTACAACTAATATTTGAATGCTCTGTTAAAATAAACGGACGACAAGAGACACTGGCTCGCCCATTTCGTGGAATCTCGTTATATTTCGACACAAGTTGATTCGGGAAAAAAGCTGAAGGACAATCCGTTTGAATTCAGGACAGAAGTGACTTGAGGGCGTCACTTAAGTCAAAACATCTGAATTCAATACAATCAGAGGGAATGAAATAGATGGCACATTGGCTAGCTCTTATATAATTCACTCAAATGTGGGCGTATTCGGAGAGGTCACGAATGGGATTCGACAAATTTCTCTACTGAACTCTTTTAGTTTTGGGTATACAAGATGACATTTCCAATGAAGTAATATTCAAGAGCTACATGTATATCCAGAACGTCCTTTTTATCATCATTTTCCAAATATTCAGTTTTGATAAAAAAATATTGGATACATGTATAATCAATATTTGTTTCCTGAATTTGATATCGTGGAAATTACACGATGTTACGTAACGCAATTGGGGGTAATGTTAGTACACCAGAAGTTGAATGTTTCAAATATTATTTTAATTCAAAGTTTCACCATACTTCATCGAGCCTATTTATTATTTATTTTTGTGTGTTTAACCTGTTGCGATTTGTTTCTTTCGAAATATTGCAAGACTTGGACTCATCGTGTTGTCGAATATCAACAAACGGAAATCGGTGGATATAGGAAAATCAGCCAATGGAAATCGGTGAATATAGGAAAATCAACCAAAGGAAATCGGTGAATATAGGGAAATCAACCAATGGAAATCGGTGAATATAGGAAAATCGATCAATGAAAATCGATGGATATAGGAAAATCAACCAATGGAAGTCGGTGGATACAGGAAAATCGACCATTGGAAATCGGAGGATATAGGGAAATCGACCATTGGAAATCGGTGAATATAGGAAAATCAACCAATGGAAATCGGTGGATATAGGAAAATCGACCAATGAAAATCGATGGATATAGAAAAATCAACCAATGGAAATCGGTGAATATAGGAAAATCAACCAATGGAAATCGGTGGATATAGGAAAATCAACCAATGGAAGTCGGTGGATACAGGAAAATCGACCATTGGAAATCGGAGGATATAGGGAAATCGACCATTGGAAATCGGTGAATATAGGAAAATCAACCAATGGAAATCGGTGGATATAGGAAAATCGACCAATGAAAATCGATGGATATAGAAAAATCAACCAATGGAAATCGGTGAATATAGGAAAATCAATCAATGGAAATCGGTGGATATAGCCTCCGATTCAGATTTCAGAAAAAGTTGAAACATAACTGAAGCTACCATGCATGCATAGACTATTTGTACGACGATCCAATCGTCTTATGCCGTTACCACAGGAAACGACTTTTGGTATTCAGCCTGGTAGGATAAGAGCTGTCAGTGATGAAGAGGTACCCACGAGAGTTTCATCTGGATTAGCCGGGAACATGGGAAACTTGCCGGAACATATCTTCCAAAAAAAATCTGCTTGTTTTTATTAGGGAAATGATCCCACCTCTACATGGATATCAGATTTCAGTGCTGGAATCGACATACGGAAAGGGAAATTGTGGTTGACGACGGCAGCCTACTAATCGTGAGGTCACTTCTTCATAACCAGATTCTGTTAGTAATTCCACAAGCGGCAGTCGTATTGAAGGACATTCTCCACGGTGTATTGCTACTCCATGGTTTAATATTCCGAACATGGAGATATCATGAACAGTGCTGGGACATTCACAGTTCTAAATGTCAGGCCACAATAATCGATCGATACTCATCCCTCCAGGTCCATCTTCATAATGGCGCTAACACTGTGTACAACTTGTAAAGCCTTCGACTGCTCAACCCGAGTCAACACGACAGCTGAATAAGCAATACCAACGGGCACCTGAGTAAGCTTCATACAGTCTGACCGTCAAACGTTTCAAACGTAATACCATTTTTTTTAATCCACCAAAAACCCTCAGATGGAATTATATTTGCTAAATTTGCATCCTACGTGAACCAATTATTGGTGTTATTGCTCAGAGGCGTGACCGGTGTACAGGTTCATAAGCTCTCCGATATCCCGTCCAGGTTGAAGCATACAATGGAGACAGTTGGAAATAGCTGGCCGCTATATCTAACATGGTCGATTAAAATGCACAACGACTGGGTTACTCGGACATGTCCGGGCGGTTTTAAATTTTACCAGTGTCCACAAGGATGGGTCAGTCGCGCGCAGCAACGAAGAGCTATAAATTTCTGGGGAGCTAAGCCTTCGTGTCGTTGGACTGGTGGCGTCGAGTGTATATCCATACAATATGCCGGTAGCGACAATTTTCGGTTAAAAACTCTCTCTGAATCTAGATTCCTTATCTGCATTGCGGAATTTATCGGCCGAAATAACAGCCAGATAGTCGGGAAATGAACGATCAGGATCCAATGAAAGGTGACCTCTACTTTGATAACCAATCAGGTTGCTGGACAGGACCCAATGAAAGGTGACCAATTCATTTACTACCTAATAGCTTTGGAGGAGCCACATATGTGCACTACAAGAGCCATGAGGCCTGGGTCAAGTATAATCTCACAGATCTGTATCCCGACCTTTCCCTGACACAAATAGTAATCATAAGCGTAGTCGTTTCAATGGAAGGTGTGTACAGTGACGTCATTGATCGATAACCACCGGGCTCTCTTTTTTTCGAGTCAGCTATCCTCATTCAAATGAAAACCTACTGAAAAGGTTTTTTCTTAAATTCAAAGCTGTAGGTGATGTTGTATGATGGTGTCTATGTTGTTTATCTGTCAACAAAACACGTCAATTGTTCCTCCATGCAGCTTGTCAAGCCAAGTGCGTCACACAGAGTACGGCTCAGAATGGGTGCTAAATGACGGAACACGTCCAAACACATAGAAACCAGAAAGTTCTAATTTAATTGTTAGTGAACTTCACATGACAATGATCCCCTCCACAAGATCACTGTAACCATGGTAACGACAACCCCGTGTATGCCTCATCAACATATACAGTTCGAATCATCTCAGTAACACGATGAAATAATTTTCAAGAATAACTGTTACATTTGTGCGGTTCTAATATCGCCTACGATGTCGTCACCAGATCTATATTTCTTTGTTTATATTTTAATTTCTTTTTTTTACTTTTTTATTATTCAATAATGTGATCAATACATTTAAATAGGAAATATATCTATAATGTGTAAAATATGTCATTAATGCTAGAATAAGATACTCATAATCTCACAGATCTGTCTTTATTATCGGGAATTGTTCATGGCGTCATTAGTTCATTAATTAATTCTATATTACTTTTCAATTTAGAAATTGTCCTTGAATTAGCCGTATATGTGGGAATATTGAGTGATTCGGCACAAACCTATCTACAAGCAGAAGTATGCCTGCTGTTCCATGCAATCTTTAATCGGTTCTTCAATCGTGCGCAGTATATTATTAGATGATTTATTGGATTTAGATCATCTTCACAAGTCTAGGTAAATCCTAAATCCTAAATCCGGCGCTTCTTTTGATTTAGCATCTCGGTATCACAAGCTTGCGGTTTTTGCTTTGACTTTCGATGTCGATTTCATCCGGACATCAGAGCACTTTGACCCGCGATGAAACCCAAACCGGTCCCATCTCATACCTCGCAGCCGATTGGTATAATCTGCTAGCTTAGTGCGTTCACTGATTGGTTTGATCTAGAGGAAACCCCTTGACCTATTTATATCCAGAACTAGTATGTGTAACTATCCAAGCCAGTGTATCGATCTTAACTGATCGATGGATAAACTGGCTCCCGAGGATGGATCCAGATATGCACTGAACTATCGCTCTTCGAATCGTTATGTGCAAGTCGATAGTACATTCGTTTTTTTGTTTTCCGATTGAACATCGTACAAGACCATCTGTTCCTGAGAAATTTGCTCAACTCGCAATACTCTCTGGCGTAAGCCGACAGGACAGCGGCAGAGTTCTGTACATTTGAAAAGAAAGTCGTCCTAACAAAAATAACAAATACACATACCTCAAACGCTGTAAACAAGTGGTTCCCTTTGTTTGCACGGGCCAAACGCTTGTAATTCCACTATGCACAATGTTAATTGTTAATTGTAACCAGCCTAAATCCATTCTGAGTGTCTCAACTTGAGATTCGTCTTCACTGCCTTATTCTCTGCAGGCTGACGAACACCTTAGTTTTTTTCAAATGTACGGAACCCCTCGGACCACATCAGATATCTCAGACTATATATTTCCCTGATTATTTGGCCATATTCTATGGTCCACCAGATGATTAAATTTACATTGACAGAAAAGCCAGCTTATCATGAATTCTCTTGATATCCTATTGTGTAATTTCTCTTGTCGGCATGATTGAATACCTTTGACCGCTTCTCACGTGAAGAAAACTATCTACCAACTGGTAAAGATATCAAATCTCTCATCAAGATGTAAATATGTGCTTTTGTGGTGCGAAAACAATTATGTCATCTATATAGATGAGATGTGCCAGTATTTGAAACGTCATTGGTGCATTTGAGAAGACAAAAGTGAACGCTGGAGTTAAAACGGTCCTTCAAACTCCACATAAACTCGAGGTAGCAGAGGGCATGCGTGCCTTTGTTTCTGATTCATCTTCAAGACTAACGTAACAAAATAGCTATACGGTACTCAACAACGTGGTATCCTACACACAACCGTTAGCTATATCTAACACTACTGCTACATTCCTACACTGCAAGGTTCTACTTTTAGCACTGTAATCACATGTAACAGAGAAGTAGATTTAACATTGTGACCTCCCAAGTCAGCACAGAACTTATTTAACACCACGCTTTTGTGAACTCCATATCGAAGACGATTTTTCAAATACAACAGTGCAATATTTTAAGATTACAATCTTCAAAATGCAAGAGTTAACTAAAGTTAACACGGTGATCTACTTTCACAGCGGTAAAGATTGCACCTCCTCACTGCTGTGCATGGAAACTATCTACTACTCGTGAATAAAGTAAATTGAAAATAGAGTGGCACATATTTTTCAGAAACAACGTGCAATTACCTGCAGGCTGGATGTCACAGTGATATCGAAAGCTGATGGTGCTATGAGCGAATTGAAAATGTGGATGGAAAAAGTGACTGTGCATAAATATATACATGGCCACCACTGCTGCAGAATAGGGGAAGCGACCCTGTCTAGTGCATATAGAGAATATATGAATATGCCGGATTTGATAGGTGAGTTACTATTACTAAGTTACTAAGTGAGTGATGCTACTTAAGCTGAAATATTCACTAGTCTAAGTTAGATAACATCGATGACATGGTAATATGACAGGAAATAGTGATCTTGAAAAAAAGTGCATCGACAAAGACAATGTATTCAGAATTACACAGTGCACCCACATATTATTCTGGTATAATGTTAAGGTTGTAACGCATTTAATCTGGGGATTAATTTATGCAATATTATTCTGGAAGCATGACATCTAAATGACATAACAGAGGGTTTCATAATAGTTTATCAAGATATCTTCATTGACGAATTACAAGCCTAGACAATCAAAACATCACATGTAACGTTGGACCTCCTATCTGAAGTTGTCAAGTTCTAATGATATGTTTACTTCATTTGGTGTGTTTCTATGATTCTCATTCACTGAGTGGCTGTTTGATTGCCCATTTTCCAATCAGAGATCAGCATGACAGTCGAAGTTAACTTGCAAGTTTGCAACTTCAGATACAGCAGAGCTGTTCAACTTCACACTTGCCAGAAAAACATGCCGTGTTTGTAATGGTAAACTATTATGAAATCCCCTTTAATCTGATGTGACATAAGTGTCAATAATGTACTTAATTACCGATTTGTCAGTTGGAAGTAACGAATAAATAAATATGAGATACTTTGTTTTTACCTTGCCCAAAATCTGGGATTCACTGCAGTAAATTTACCACCCTGATAGTCATCGGGTGTGCTCATCTTGCTATCGTTACTTAACACATAGCTACTTCGTCAAGAAATATTAAACTGGCGTGAATAGGTCAGAGCAATCTCGCTCTCTAAAATGGGGGTAAAAAAAGGTCGTTTTTGCTCAATAAATAGGTTCACATATTGAATTGGGTAAACTCCTTTTGAGGCTCACACAGACATATATATCCGCATCAAATGGTAGTAAAACAATAAACTGTCATTCATCCAATTTGTATGATTATATGCGAAACATCTGTCGCGATGTTTAAATAACATTGACTGGTTCTTAAAATGGCAAATTAATCTTAGGACATGGAACAGTAGATAGATTAATGCGCCCGAAGTTTTGAAGCATTGGTTAACAAGGAACTGGTTCTTCAAATGGCAAATTAATCTTAGGACATGGAACAATAGATGGATTAATGCGCCCGAAGTGTTGAAGCATTGGTTAACAAGGAATCAAAAGTTATTGAGCAAAAACGACCTTTTTACCTCCATTTTAGAGAGCGGGATCTGTTGAATATCTCATAATCTGTGACGTCATAATATTACTCGTTAGACAGTAAGTATTCAGCCACCATCCAAACAATCAGTTCAGTGTCAACAGACCTTTTACGTTCGACAGTTATCATTCATTTCAAACAGGCATAAAGTGAAAATGAAGAGAGTTTGTTACTTGCAAATGAGAAGCGGTGAACAGCGAGACTAGAAGTCTTTAATTCAAATGAATTGCCAAGTCGATTGCAATAGTATAACCTATTTCAGTCACACTTTAATTGTGAACGGCTTCTAGTCCGGGTTAAACGGAATTAGACACAAGCCTTGTCTATCTTGAGATCGTATTTTGTTGTCGGTGTATGATATTTTCAAATAACTGAGAAAAGTAGAATGGAGGAGTTTGGTGGAATAGCTTATTTTCTCAAAATAATGTTCTGTGACGTTTTATACACACGCTCTAGCCAATGTTACTAAGCCAGCGATATGTATCCTTCTGGAATAGTGGTATCCAGTAATATTGACAACAGATTTCGTGGTGAAATTTGCTTATCATACAGCAAGCAGCAGCAAGACAATCAACGTGTTGCCTTGTTTGCACACGAAAAAACACACTGGTCTTGTTTTAACACAAGTCATGATGTGCCCTTCTGTGACAAATCAAGTCTAGCGTAAAAATAAGTTTTCTGTTAAAACAACAAGTCTTGTTAAAACCATAGTGAAAAAACAAGGATGCGAGAGTTGGGTTGGCACACAAATGTGTCTCTCTGCTTCGACCTTTCAATAAGGTAGTTTGTGCCAATGTTATCTGTGTGAAGTCAGAAATCGTTGTAGACGACGCCTCAATAAACATTGTCTGACGCCTTTATTAACTGGATCTTCATATCGTCCAATCCGTATCACTGGCTAGTACTACTATTTTCTTATTTGAATGGGTTGTTCTAGTCGTTTTCTAAAGAAACGTATCTCAGTATCGATTTGATTGTGACTGTTCGTATAAATACCATGAAGATCCTGTATTGCATGGTATCTATACGGCCAGAGCCGAGCGGAATTTGATATAAGCTAAGCATAGAGCCGAATAGCATTATTACACACGAAATTATATTTACCTTACATTTACCGTAGTAGGAAATCATGCTAAGGTCGCGCAAACGTATTGGAAATGTATGTTAAATATTTAGCATACATTTCTCAAGAGCTAATTTCGCAAGCAGTTTCTACTACTTTCTACTGTTTAAACCATTTAACATACGTTTCCACGACATTTGAGCTACCCTCGCAAGCATTTCCTACTACAGTAAATGTATGGCACATATAATATTCTTTGTAGTACATGTAGCCTCGTTGAACCAGTTTCAGTAATAATGTAGAGAACGTTCCATGTCATCTACATGTAGCAAATGAGACTAGTCGTTCAATGTAATCGTCTCTCTTGTTTCAAAGGTGAAATGGAAAGTTTTTCATATTTTCGTTTTTTTGTTTTCATGGGTCAGTTAATGTTGGAGCGACCGATTTCAGAAAGGAAATCCACATCGCTTATCTGCCCTTGTTTGAAGCTGGATAGTGACCTCACATCAGACCCGACTGGACGTCAATACTCGTAATGTTCAACCTTCGACAGGCTGGTCTGACGTGAGGACACAATCAAGGAAAGATAAGCGATGGCGGTTTGCATATCGGAATTCAGAAGAGCATGGGTAACAACTTTTTCAAAGTTTCTAGCGGACAAACTACTTCAAATCAAACCGAGAAAGTGGATATTTCTATCGTTATTCTACCTATATAAAGTATAAAAATGGGAATCTAAAACCCTTTGCAGTTCGTCTTTAAATCGGTGCGAGAGTATTCCATCTGCATTCACATAAAGATATCAGTGTAAATATGATATATAGGGATAACACAGGAATTATTTTCCATATAACGCTTGGTGAACGAAAAGAAACAGGTCGTGAAAAGGTAATACATAATTACATATATATAATATAATTTATTTATATTTTTTATGTGATATATCAATATTTAATTGAATTATTATAATTTCTGCATCGAGTTTATTCATAACAGATATAGGTCTGCCAAATAGAGTACAATTGTAACCGTTCGGATACCTAGGGAAACTGAAGAAGTATTTTATTTAACGTTCTCTCTGACCTCACAAACGTTAGACTGAATAAACCGTAAAATCTAACGGTTCATCTAAAGTCAGATATGAGACAATTTTAAGTTTGACAAGTTGAGCATTTTCTGTGGAAGTCACAAATCAAAGTATTTTTTCTTTCATTTATATTGTTTGCATGCATTTTTTATAGCTAGTCTGTGCGTTAGAAGGAATCTAGACATTGGATGAAATCATTTCTCCGAATACTTGATTAAAACACTCAATCCTTCTATCTTCCTAAAGTCCAGTGATGTTACGCGAGAGGGCGTTTGAAATGATGTTCAAGGCGGCATAAAGTATCAATTACACCCTTATAGAGCAATACAACATAGATTTCATATCTTGGCAATAGAGTCGATCTTTCACTTTCACTTTCAAGCTTTAACTTTGCCAAGTGATTTTTCTTGATCAGTAGTTTGTACAAAGGTGTCCCGTGTTGCGTTTCGAGTTCCGCGATACTGAAATGCCACTGTTCCTTGCTGTTGGCCTACTTACAAACTACACTAAATGACAATTACAAATACCAGTACCCGTATCTGGGTTGTTGCAGTTTTGCCGTTATTGGTCTACTAGAATACTACACGAACACATACCTGTACCCCATGATACATTTGCAATCATACTTAAATGCAGTGATCACTTTTTTGCTGTTATTCAGATTTCAGCAGCTGAACACAGAGCTCCATAGGAGCAGATACACATTTGCGTACACTTCGCCATCCATAAGATGGCTTGCGAATCGTGTGTCTCCATTATTGCGGAGCGATATCCGGTACTTTACCGGATTCTGTTCGGCCTTCATCCGGCGGAGAACAGACTCGAGAAATCTGATAAATTACAGGTTTTCATACCACTTCTGAAACAGATATTGCCTGGGCTTACAAAATATATAGGTATGTATAACTTTCGTATCATCCAAGAGGTGTGGTGGATCTGAAATTTGAACAAGTAGTTCATCACATGACTCGAAAATGGCGAGTTACGTTGGGGTTACGTCGGTAGACTTTAGCTGATTGGCTGACGAAGTCACGTGATATTGATTTATGGAAATTCCCTCTGGCAGTTGCCGAAAGTAGGCTGAACATGGATACACACGATCCCAGGGTCAGTCTTACCGCGTATAGATGACCGAAATGGTTACCATGGTTACTGGTTGAGCAGATACAATCACAAGATATTAACTGATCCCCTGAATTACCGCTAGTAAGTGGAACCTACAAACATATACTGGGGATCTTATGAACCTTCACAGAAACTCTACGATTGGCTGGATTTCCGTCCAATTTTCTCAACAGGCCAATGAAATTGCCGTTTACAAATTTGAATTGACAAATTAAGTGCTTTGAACTGGAAGATATCCCGTGATGCAGTGTTCTTTCTATTACCCTTTCGTGCATTTGTAGGAATGTTAAGATGCAGCAATACGTTTTAGCACTGATTTTCGCCATCTGAAATATTGAAATCTGATGTTCTAATGCATGTACCCTTTTTACCACCATTGTCTCAAAACTCGGATAGATCACATGCCAGTGCATCTACAACCAACGTGAAGCAGAAGAACAGGGCTTAGTTATAAAAGGTAAATGAAGAGTTCAGTTAGTAAGCTGACAATTAGCAAAATTCGTATTATTCACTTAGTAAATTAGTAGAGTGCTCAGTCTCATTAGATACATACCTTGGTGGCAGTCGATGAATAAGGCTCGTCAAACAAAGCCCAAATTTTTGGTCGAACCCTTTGCCAGCACGAAAGTTCCCCGGTTTTATATTCCTCTCCGAGGCCGAATTTTCTCATGATGTCCTCTTCGCCGGGTTTTTCCGTATCTAAATCGAGTTTGTCAAGTATTGCAAGCACTTCCTGTGTGTCCCGGAATTGAGTATAGGTCATCCAGCAGCAAGGCTCCACCTGATTAGAGTCCAAGCCCCAGAACTCCAGTTCCTCCTCGAATAGAGGTCCGCACACATCGGTCGGATAATGTAGCTTACCCGTGCGGTAATAATTGAGAATTTGTGCGAACACACCTGGATGCCGGTCAAAGAAATACTCATTGAGGACCGGATCATAGTTAGCCAGCGCTTCGGTCAGTCTCGACAACCGCGTGGCTGGAATCTTTTTCAGAGTGGCCTTATACGTCTCGTGACGAATCCCACCTACGTTTAAAATAACCCGGTTATCAGAGTCACTCATGTCGTGTCGGTAATCCAGGTAATTGTCCTTCCTGCCGCTAGCTTACCCACACAGAAAATATAACTCTAAACATGAACACGCTTGTAACCAGCAGGCCCACCTTAATCCGCCTCGACTCGCACCGGTATAGATTCCAAACTGGCCTTCGAATTCCCTCAATCCGGGAGTCACCTATCACACAAATTCCCCTGTCTCACAATGGTAAATTTATCCCAACACAAGCTGCATGTTGTAAGGAGCAAGACGATTGCAAACCATTCCACAGATTAGATTGAAATTCCACAATTCTAGAAGACAGTGAAATCGGTATTTAAAGAGGGAATAGATCAGACTTCTGTTCTTCAATATTCGTTGTAGCAGCAAATTGCATCAGTGTTACAGCAGATAGTCCTGTGGGAAGGGTTCCCCAAGAATAGGCGGTCATATCAACCTTGGAGGTGACGGGAAATACACGGGCCTTCACCTCAGATGTCGGGTCTATACAGGGCACAGCGCCGTCTCCGGAACTTGCAGACATTATTAGAGAAGACCCGAACACGATGGCGGACTTCCCGCGGTGTAATATACCACTTCTCTACTCTCTCGGTCAGTACATGCTTTCATCCTACAATGACAGGCAAGAAATCGATGAAAATTCAGTTAAGACAATTCCCATATTGATAACGAGGATCTGTGTTAATTTAGAAGCATGAAGTCTACAGTTGCTGTTCTAAGACTAATATAAACATGTACATACAAGTGCAGCTCTGTAGGGTCAAACCTACTGATGTTCCTGTTCATTTGTAAAGTTTTGTATTGTTGAGGCAGCTAGAAACCCCAAGGTAGCAAGAGAATTCACAGCTCTCCCATAGACTAGACAAATCAGTAGGAGTATTTGATTACCATTGCTTGGACAACACTTTTGCCCAAGAGGCTAGCTTGGCAGGCTTACCAAGCCAAAGGGCATCATTCGCGATTTCGATCGCGTCAGCTGGTCCAGTCGAACAGCCTGGGACCCAGCCCTGGGCTATACATTATTAACACCTTTACATCGAGAACATCATCTGAAAGACGTCTTCTTCACATGACATGCCGATCAGATTGCTGTTCTACCTACTTCATAAGCAGGCATACCTTCAATACCAGAATTATTTTTAGGTCTGTTATGTATATCTTCTTCACTACTTGTACCATCTTCATTCATACGATTAATTTACATTCCATATATTCTCTCTTTGTTACCAAGGTTGAATATATAAACATTAGGAGAAGCTTGAAGGAACTAAAGAATACGGTATCCACTCAGATAAAATTTCCAATGATGACCGGAAAAAAACGCGAAGGGTGTGCCGTAATGGGGTATATCATATACCATGTGATTGTGGGGAAAACACGTCAGACGCATTGTCTTAAATAGCATCATCCTCAGAGCGCATGCTCCATTTCGCAGGCTCATTTATCATCCCTGCCTCCAATAGCGGAAGTTGACCTTTACTACGTTGCTATGACGTATAGGGGAAAACCCACATACGCACGGTTCAGTTTGAATCCGGCCGAATAACTCCTTCCGTGTTGCACATGAGCGAACTACTTTTCATATGCTCTGTCCAGATAAACAGGGAAAATAATCTCCAGATAATTCTTTTTAACGCTAGGTCAACAGAGGTATTATGCAGACTTGAAAAGTAATCGAATGCAGATGAATGCATGTACAATTCATCACGTGATTGAAAGAGATTTAATACGTCATCAGTGCTAACGTTTGAGCGAGTTATTTTGACGTTCACGGTGTGGTCACGTCATAGAGGATATTCGGTTTTGGGGGGGAAACTACTGCATTTACGTAAGTAGTATAGAAAGAGCATTACAAGGCTCATTGACCTACTTTTTTGTTCCCCCCTGGGGCGTATTTGAGGCGGAACTTGATCACGTGACGATCATGTGATCGTTGGGGGAAAACTACCTCCAGCACAAGAGAGCTCCAATCTATGGGGAGGTAACTCTGGGTGACTATAGTTCCGGCAACCTGTAACCTTTGTATTCCTCCGCGGTGATGCGGTCTGGTGGCGGTTTTGGCGGTGATTCGGTCGCGGAAGAAAGCTTACGCGGAGAAAAAGTAGTCCCTAGATAAAATGGTCCGATTGGGTCGAGTGAGGTATCAAAGTGAAGCATTCGTTGGCAGCATTTTAGACGGCCATGTTGGAAAAGGGGGCGTATTTTTAGACGGCCATGTTGTAAAATGGCGGTGTTTTTAGACGGCGCAAGGGAGCAAACGAGGCGGTGGGGAGGTCACGGGGAGAAAAAACCCTCACATTACCCTCAAAAAAACCTCTAAGCCATATAATAATAATAAACATAATCTATAGGTGTTGTACCATGTTACTAGGATCAGTCTAGCATCTGTACCACCCTAGGGTCGAGCGTTTATTGTCCCGTGTATCTCCGCAGAAAATCAACAAACAAAATGGCGGCTCCAGGATGGTGTGGGGACGCCCTTTCCACATCACGGCGTCGATCCTAACCATAGCGCCATCTGCACACACTGACGCAAGGGAGACAACTCGTGTGGCCCAAGGGTATGGAAATAGCCGTTTTGGAGCTAGGGGAGCCACAAATGGTCCAATGGGGTCATATGAGGTATCAAAGTGAAGCATTCGTGAAGGGGCATCTAATGGGCTGGGTGTGGGGTTGAACTATCGGCAATCTGCGCATGCGCGGTGGCCCAAGGGTATGGAAATAGCCGTTTTGGAGCTAGGGGAGCCACAAATGGTCCAATGGGGTCATATGAGGTATCAAAGTGAAGCATTCGTGAAGGGGCATCTAATGGGCTGGGAGTGGGGTTGAACTATCGGCATTCTGCGCATGCGCGGTGGCCCAAGGGTATGGAAATAGCCGTTTTGGAGCTAGGGGAGCCACAAATGGTCCAATGGGGTCATATGAGGTATCAAAGTGAAGCATTCGTGAAGGGGCATCTGATGGGCTGGGTGTGGGGTTGAAATATCGGCATTCTGCGCATGCGCGGTGGCCCAAGGGTATGGAAATAGACATTTTGGAGCTAGGGGAGTTACTAATGGTCCAATGGGGTCATATGAGGTATCAATGTGAAGCATTCGTGAAGGGGCATCTGATGGACTGGGTGTGGGGTTGACATATCGGCATTCTGCGCATGCCCGGTGGCCCAAGGGTATGGAAATACACGTTTTGGAGCTAGGGGAGCCACTAGTGGTCCAATGGGGTCGAGCTAGGTATAAAAGTGAAGCATTCGTGAAGGGGCATCTGATGGACTGGGTCTGGGGTTGAAATATCGGCATTCTGCGCATGCGCGGTGGCCCAAGGGTATGAAAATAGCCGTGTTGGAGCTAGGGGAGCCACTAATGGTCCGATGGGGTCGACTGAGGTATCAAAGTGAAGCATTCGTGAAGGGGCATCTGATGGGCTGGGTGTGGGGTTGAAATATCGGCATTCTGCGCATGCGCGGTGGCCCAAGGGTATGGAAATAGACGTTTTGGAGCTAGGGGAGGCACTAATGGGCCGATGGGGTCGAGTGAGGTATCAAAGTGAAGCTTATGTGAGGGGGCATCTAATGGGCTGGGTGTGGGGTTGAAATATCGGCATTCTGCGCATGCGCGATGGCCCAAGGGTATGAAAATAGCCGTGTTGGAGCTAGGGGAGCCACTAATGGTCCGATGGGGTCGACTGAGGTATCAAAGTGAAGCATTCGTGAAGGGGCATCTGGTGGGCTGGGTGTGGGGTTGAAATATCGGCATTCTGCGCATGCGCGGTGGCCCAAGGGTATGAAAATAGACGTTTTGAGAGCTAGGGGAGTCCCTAATGGGCCGATGGAGTTGAGTGAGGTATCAAAGTGAAGCGTTCGTGAAGGGGCATCTGATGGGTTGGGTGTGCGGTAGGAATATCATTCTGCGCATGCGCAGACGCAATGCGGAGCTCTCGTCCAATCAGAAGCGAGTATTTCAAATCCGTCACAGAGCTCTCGCCAATCAGAAGCGAGTATTTTGACCCGGTGCATTATGGGCCATATCCAAGATGGCGCACGTGTGTTCAAGATGGCGGCACATCCGGTGTCGAAAACTGGCCATTTCGTCGGGATGTGGTCACCTAGTGTCGAAAACTGGACCTTGTATGGGTCTTGCTAGACGTTTTGGAGCTAGGGGAGCCCCTAATGGGCCGATGGAGTTGTATGAGGTATCAAAGTGAAGTATATTTCAAGCATGGGTGGGTGCATGTAAAATTTTTCCTGAAAAAATACGGAACACGGACTTTATCCTAAATCACGTGAAAATGCCTATATGGGGTATGGGGGTATAGGACCATCCTGGGAAACCTACTTCTCGACATTTGCGGTATAGGTTGTGGGGTCTCATTTTCTTAGTCTCGTCAAGACAAACATCATAGGAAGTGTCCCGGAGCGAATCGGTGAAATTTTTGAAAAAAGTCACCGAGACCCATATAGACCCATATAGTCCCATACTGGGGGTATAGGATCAATGTTTGTCCCCCTGGGAAACGTACTTCTATACATTTGCGGTAGGGTTGTGGGGTCTCGTTTTACTCGTCTCGTCATTTAGAACATGATAGGAAGTGTCCCGGAGCGAATCGATGAAATTTTTGAAAAACGTACTTCTATGCATTTGCGGTAGGGTTGTGGGGTCGCGTTTTACTCGTCTCGTCATTTAGAACATGATAGGAAGTGTCCCCGTGCGAATCGGTGAAATTTTTGAAAAAAGTCACCGAGGCCTGGGTAGGCCCATAGGCCTATACTGCATGGCTATGGGTGTATAGGCCCATACGGGGTGGACGTGTTGGGGTCTAGGTGAGTTCCTAATGATCCGATGGGGTCGAGTGAGGTCTTATTTTGAAGCTCTCGTGGAGGAGCACTTGACTATACTAATGGTTCGTCCGTGTTCAATAGTCTGCGCATGCGCAGCCTGGCCGTGGTATAGAAAGCAGGCATTTTGGGGGGTATGTGGGTGTGTGTTTGGGGGTAGAGATGGGCTATTCACGGTTCGAATGGGTCGTGTGAGGTATCAATGTGAAGCTTGTGTGGGGTAGAGTCAGAATGGCGTGTTTTAAGTGCAAGTCGCGTCAATCTGCGCATGCGCAGCCTGGCCGTAGTAGAGAAAACAGGCATTTTGGGGGTATGTGGAAAGGATCCCATCATCAGAATCTGTCCGTCATCTATTTG
>JAVTVY010030304.1:0-12327 GCA_036873755.1 Hanleya hanleyi | reverse complement strand
AAGGTCAGTTCCGGTCACCTTTAGCGACGTACACCAAACAGAAGCGAGTATTTAAAATCCGTCACAGAGCTCTCGTCCAATCAGAAGCGAGTATTTTGACCCCGTGCATTATGGGACATATCCAAGATGGCGGTTCCAAAATGACGGATCCAACATGGCGGCTCCAAAACGCGCCGGGGTCAAAGGTCAGTTCCGGTCACGTGAACGGAAGCGGAAGTGACCTCCGGAGCTCCGGAGCTCCGAGTTCTCTTGTAGCAACGCCCGTCAACGCCCGGTGGTGGCGTCGGAGCTCCGGAGCTCCGAGTTCCATGAGCCCCGGAGCTCCAAGAGCTCCGCGAGCTCGGAGCTCTTGCATATAAACACACACATGCATCTGTGAAAGCTTCATTATACGCCTGGTGTCCGTGGAGATGAGAGCCATGGTTTACGCATGTCACTTGTGTTCCAAGTCATTTTCCACGCCATTTAATCTACGTAGACATATACAGCGAAGCCATCTCAAGGAACGGAGTCCCGATAACGTGCAAATTCAAAGTACGCGCGAGGAACGATCAACACCTACGTCACACACGACAGTATTAGAGCACCCTTATACGATGACGGTGAGCGACCCTACGGGGTGTGGAAAGACGTCCTGGGTGATGAAGTTCTTAGAGGAAGGTGTGGCAACCCCAGCTCCGACACGTGTTGTTTGGTGTTATAGCCAATGGCAGCCCGCCTACGAAACTGCACGACTACAGAATGTGAGCTTTGTTCCAGGAATTCCTCACGACATAGACGAACCCTATTACTTCGATTCCGAGCAGACCAACGTGGTAGTGCTCGATGATCTGATGAGGGCGGCCAAGGACAATTCGAAAATCGCCGACCTATTCACCAAAGGGTCCCATCATCGAAATCTGTCCGTCATCTATTTGACTCAGAATCTCTTTCCTCAAGGGAAGGCGTCCAGAGATATTGCCTTGAACTGCCAATACTTTGTGTTGTTCTCCAATCCCATTGATAGAGCACAAATCCGTGTGTTTGGTAGTCGAATTTATCCTCAGAACAGTGACCATTTTATGTGGGCGTTTCAAGAAGCGACAATTCGTCCGTACGGCTACCTGTTCGTAGATTTAAAAGCCCATACCCTTTGACGACCCACCTGTTACCCGGCGAGGAATCACCACAACGGCCTATACCCCTACACCATCCGCCGAGTGCACTCCTGGCAGAGCAGCAGCAGAAGCCCACCCCCATACAGCGGGCCCGCTTCATACCATCAGTCCTGGAATATCACCCAACCGTGAAGGCCCAACCCGAGGCTGAAGAACATAATGTGAACTCGAGGCTATGGAAGGATTTGTTCAAAGAAAGTATGGACGCCGAGATGGGCGGGATGTTGGAGGCCACAGGAAACAAGTTTCAACGCAAAGGGTATTCGAAAGAGGAAGCTGCAATTTTAGCCCATAACAGATTGGCACCCAGACTACGACGGGCTTTACGTCAGCAGTATGTCGACTTACTGACCCATATGAAATTGCTGGATAAGGACCCAGTCCATATGGAAATTGAAAGAACAGCGTCGATGTTGAAAACCTCGGGCATGAACTGGAAAGCGGCGTATGTCAGAGCAATAGCACAAAAGAAACATTTGTTCGAACGCATCATTAAACAACGCTAAAGCATTAAGAAAGTGTGTTAAAGCGTTGAGACGAGCGTTAAGGCGTAACGACGGGCGTTGACGGGCGTCACTGCATTTCGATGAATTGATGTCAATTCCATGAAATCAGAGCTTCTGAGCTAATTCACCAGGGCGTTGAAGCGTTGAGCCAAGCGTTGATGACCGTTACTGTCTATAAAAGCGAGCGTATTCCCAAAACACGCACAGTCGACGTTCAACCGTCAACATGGCTTATACTTGTTCTGAGTGTGAACGCACGTTCACCAGACATTACGATATGATGCGACACCAGAAAAATATACATGGGACTGAAGACGCCGAGGAGCCCGTGGAGGCAGATACTGATACAGAGATTGATGAGAGTGCATCGACTGATACCGAATCCAAGATGGCTGACAGTCTATCTACTGATATGGAGAGCTTGACCTCAGAGAATCAGCCTTCATCCCAGGAAAGTGAGGCAGAACCCACCTTCTGGGATCGTATTGTGACAGGAGCTATCAATACTCACGCTGAAGCGATCGAGGACGCCGGAGAGGATAATTTACAACAGACGTACACCCAAATGCGCCCGCGCATCAGGAAAACAGCCATGGCGATCTATGAACAGTATACCTTACTACCGCTTGAAATGAAAGGGGACCCCACGCACAGGTCCATCATGAAGACCAAGCGTCACTTGGAAGAGGATATGGGTTTACCACCCACCGAGTCCCTGGAAAATGCGATCAAAATGCGCAAACAACTGTTTCAGGACATGCTGCCCGAAGAATATCCAGGCCTGGCCGACGATGATTAGAATAAACGGTTCAGAATGAACATGACCGAAGAAGGAACTCTCTGAAATGGCGATTTCTGATTGGACAAGAATACATCTAACGGACAGGAACGAATAGGACAGATGCAAATAGCGGTCTCTGATTGGACAAGAGTCTTTCTTGAATTGTAAACATACCCAACGCGGCTCCCCCAGCGTGGGTATGTTATGATGGAGGGGAAAATAAACTATATGAAAAAAAAACTTGTTGTTGTTGTTGTTCCCTCATGTGTCATCCTTGTTGTTGTTGTTTTCTCTCTCTCTCTCTCTCTCCGGTCTATATCATGGCGTCAAAACGTCTAGCAGGACCCATACAAGGACCAGTTTTCGACACTAGTTCAACCCACACCAGTCCATCAGATGGCCCTTCATCTCACCTTCACATTGATACCTCACTCGGCTCCATCGGACCACTAGGGGCTCTCCTAGCTCCAAAAAAGGCTATTTTGCAGATCGATATCAACACCTTGTGTATGAAGATTTTTTTATTTTGGAGGTAGTGGGTCGAGTGAGGTATCAAATTCAAGCTGACGTGAAATGCTTCACATTGATACCTCACTCGTCTCCATTGGACCACTAGGGGCGCCTCTAACCCCAAAAAGGATATTTTGAAGATTGCGCATGCGCAGAATGCTGTTAGTTCAACCCACACCAGTCCATCAGATGCTCCTTCACGTCACCTTCAATTTGATACCTCACTCGACCCGATTGGTCCATTAGGGACGCCTCTAACCCCAAAAAGGCTATTTTTGAAGATTGATATTTTTGATATCATCTTCGCGCATGCGCAGAATTACCCTAATTCAAGCCCACACCCAGTCTATCAGATGCTCCTTCACGTCACCTTCAATTTAATACCTCACTCGACCCGATTGGCCCATTAGGGACGCCTCTAACCCCCAAAAGGCTATTTTTGATATCTTGATATTTTTGATATCAATCTTCAATCTTCAAAATACCCTTTTGGGGGTTAGAGGCGCCCCTAGTGATCCAATGGGGTCGAGTGAGGTATCAATGTGAAGCATTTCACGTCAGCTTCAATTTGATACCTCACTCGACCCACTACCTCTAAAATAAAAAAATCTTCATACACAAGGTGTTGATATCAATCTGCAAAATAGCCTTTTTTGGCGTTAGGGGAGCCCCTAGTGGTCCAATGGGGTCGAGTGAGGTATCAATGTGAAGCATTTCACGTCAGCTTCAATATGATACCTCACTCGACCCACTACCTCAAAAATAAAATTTTGTTCACCTTGTGTGTGAAGATTTTTTTTTTGTTTTGAAAAAAAATTTTTTTGAAAAATTTTTTTTTTGGGGGAAACTCACACTGGCGGCCATCTTGTACCCACCTCCCACATCTCACTCACACTCGCGGCCATGCCATCTTGTACCCACCTCCCACATCATGACACTCGCGGCCATCTTGTACCCACCTCCCACATCTTACACTCACTCACACTCGCGGCCATCTTGTACCCACCTCCCACACATGATGAACAGCTCTCACAGATTTAACAAACATGGGAGACAGTAATGCACTGTTACAATGATCACTGTCATAACATGCACATAAACAGACTCACAGTGAGTGATGAACAGCTCTCACAGATTTAACAAACTACTCGCGGCCATCTTGTACCCACCTCCCACATCTCACTCACACTGGCGGCCATCTTGTACCCACCTCCCACCAAATCACACTCGCGGCCATCTTGTACCCACCTCCCACACATGATGAACAGCTCTCACAGATTTAACAAACATGGGAGACAGTAATGCACTGTTACAATGATCACTGTCATAACATGCACATAAACAGACTCACAGTGAGTGATGAACAGCTCTCACAGATTTAACAAACATGGGAGACAGTAATTCACTGTTGGTTACAATGATCACTGTCATAACATGCACATAAACAGACTCACAGTGAGTGATGAACAGCTCTCACAGATTTAACAAACTACTCGCGGCCATCTTGTACCCACCTCCCACATCTCACTCACACTGGCGGCCATCTTGTACCCACCTCCCACCAAATCACACTCGCGGCCATCTTGTACCCACCTCCCACATCTCACTCACACTGGCGGCCATCTTGTACCCACATCCCACATCTTGCACTCACTCACACTCGCGGCCATCTTGTACCCACCTCCCACACATGACACTCGCGGCCATCTTGTACCCACCTCCCACACATCACGCATGCGCACACCGCCCCAATCCCGCCCCATTTTACACACTTATGACGTCACACAAGGTTCTGCGCATGCGCAGTGAGGCGCTATCTCATCAATTTACTCGCTATATACTACTCTTGTGTATATTATTCAGACATTACTGACGAAATTTCTGACAGTTTTGAGAAGTTTTTGTGTGAGAAAATGTGGTCTACTTTAGGCACATCGACAGCGTCTTTGAGTAATGGCAATGCATTTGTATTGTAGTGGTACGGAGTGGCATTGGGGAGGAGAATTGGTGTGATTAATAAAAGGTGGTTTAGGCATGTTCCTATTATTTCTTGGACTTGAATTTGAAATATCCCGACAGAATTTGAAATGAAAAATGTGATAAATTTTCTTTGAATTCCATTTGATCAGGAAACATTTATCCTACAAGTCCTAAATTCTCAAAAATTATCTCTAGTTGTCATCTCTTAAAACCAGTAAAATTTTGTCCAATTCCGTGAAAGTTGTGCGTGCAAGGAAACGAAACGGCCATAACGGGAGACGGTCCCAGTTGCATACGTTTACGTATCACAATTTTGCTTAATTACGGGGCAGTGCTTTTTTGTATCCATACAAACTATACATTTTCTGAAAGCCCTTGATTCAAGGAATTTAGATAAATAAATAACTTTCTCGAATTGATTACAAGAATCGATTTATTTAAAGATAAATGATGTCATTTAGAAAAGTATAGTCCTCAAAATCACGCGCTAATAACTCTTTCAGTTTTCATCAAACAAACTCGCTTTTTTGGAATAATGAACTTTACCATTTGAATAAAAATAGGTTCCTCAGTTTTTTGAGTTAGGACCTAGAAGTTATTTTATCATTAAGCAAAGTTGAAAGATTGGAAAAATCTACAAAAACTCGACTCCTCTCCACTAAATCATAAATAACTCATGAACAGGGCCGAACTTATAAAATTTGAGGCAACGTTTTGAAGATCTCCATGATTGGAATATTGTGTGCAAAGATCATGTTTGTACATCAAATAACAAGAGAGAAATTAGAACGGGAAAAAACACTTTGGCGAAAAACTAAACGGAGAAAATGGCCAAAAACCAATCAGCACTACTGCACCACGAATGGCTTGGGTTTTAAATAGTCCTGTTTTTTTTTTACTACATTGCACTAATTTTCATAATTTCTCATTCCGCCAACTTGTAGGCCTGATAGCCATCTTGTCCACTCTGGACTGGAGTCCTGAACAATTGTTCATGGCAGCCCGGAGTGGAAAAGATGTCTTCCGGGATAAAAGCAAATGTATGAAGATGAATTCCGAGTTCGTTCAAAATGCTTCAGCTGTGGGTGTATGAGTATACTGATGTAGTTGTGATCATTGATAAAAGACGGGTATTTGGACCGGAAATTAATCTGCTGATTACCATGTCATTAAAACTTTCACAGACCCTAGTGGTTGAAAAATGTGGGTTGGAGGGCAAATGTGAAGGGGGAAAAATGTGGGTTGTGACCTTTGATCTTGGACCTGGGGTAGCCATAGTAACCTGGAGAAGCCACTTCCGTTTACGTGACAGATGAGATGGATGTAAAACTAGGATTTTCTAGGTAAAAGTGCGGCAAAACGGACTTTACATCCAACAATACGAAATACCCATGTAAAGGTGCGGCAAAACGGACTTTACATCCAAAAATACAGGAAAAACCCAGTTATTAACTGTTTTTTTTTAATGTAAAGTCCGTTTTGCCGCACTTTACCTAGAAAATCCTAGTGTAACTGTTAAGTGGGTCTAGATGCGCCAATTTTGATCCAAATATAGCTTGGAGGATCCCATCTTGAATCCCTCGGCATGCACATAATGCTGGGGGTGGTTTGGGCTGGAAATGGCATCATGGTGAGCATGCGCATTCGAGGCGAAGTAGTGAAAGACGGCAGTTTAGGAGCTTGAAGGGGAATGTTTGAGCGATTTAGGGACCATGAATGGTTCAATATTGCATGCAGGTTGACATCTTGAAGCTCGTGGTGTAGAAGCTTGAGGCTTTAGCTTTGGCTGGTATGGACAGGAAGTGACCGCATGTTGCGAATGCACAGTTGAGGCGTAGTATAGAAAAAGGGCAGTTTAGGGGTGCGCAGGGATGTGTTTGGGCGATTTAGAGGCCGTCTGGGGTTCAAATGGGCCGTGCAAGGTGTCCTATTGAGGTGGGGTGGTATTGACTGGACGTGACGTTATGATGCGCATGCAAAGTCGAGTAGTATAGAAAGTTGGCCGTTTTATATTTGGGGTGTACATCTGGGCGTGTTTGGGTGATAAAGAGGTAACCTTGCTCTAAATTGGTCGTGCAGGGCGTCATCTTGAAGCCCTCGTGATGTAGACAACGATGAGTGCGCAGGTAATTAAATGCAGCAGTAAAAGGGCTAGAAACGCAACATTGAAAATTGAACAGTAAAAAGCGTGGTGAAAGAGGCATTTTGTCGGCACTTGAGCCCAATTTGAGGGTCCATCCGTGGTCCGAGTCGATCGTCCAGTGCCTCTTCTTGAAGCCCTCATGGTGTAGACCACGATAGGAATGGTATTTACCGGGAGTGACACTGTGTTGCGCATGCCCAGTCAAGTATTAGCGAAAGAGGTGTAGCGAAAGAGGGAATTTTGGGGTACGCAGGGGCCATTCGTGGTCCCAATGATTCGTGGGACGCCTGTTGTTGGACACTTTGGGGATAGGTGGTCCATACTTGTTCCAAATGTGGCGTGCATGGTACCATTTTAAAGCTCTCAGTATGTAGGATAAGACTAAGGAAGCTCTCGTGGTTTAAAGTAATATTGGGGTGGTTTGGACTGGAAGTGACTTCATTGTGCGTATGCGCAATCGAATAGTAGTGATCGAGCATGTTATGGTATGCAAGAGAGTGTTTCGGGTGATCTAGGGGCCACCCTGACTTATAGCATATAGCATACAGGGTCTCGTAATGCATCCTATGTGTAGAATAGACCCTAGTGCTGTCATATGTGACGTCATGCACCTGAGATATGCCTACACACTAGTCCAAACTGAGAACTAGTGACATATGGGGTTTGGAGATGCATGAAAACCCATTTTCACAACATCAAGGTTTCTTTTTTAGCCAAAGGGGAAACCTTGACCATCTTGCAAAGAAGACCCAACTTTAGTGTATACGAATCTGTTGTCACATGATAACATGCCATGTTAGCGCAAAACAAGAAATCTCATTAGCCAATATACACAGGATATTCCTTCGTTGCCTAGTGTGGCTGAAATTTACAAGCGTCATTTCCATGAACACCATCCATTCCCATGTGTACGAGGGGTAAGTCTATCTAGGATTGAGATACTCCTGGTTTTAGTGAGTATGATGCAAACCCTGAAACGTACCCAAAGAACTCTGACGTCATCCGCCACCTCATTAGTAGCAGAGAAACCACATTTTTGAATGTTCTCTAGGGACTAGGCGCCTACCTACTCCGCTACACACTAATCCATAGGGGTGAGTAGTGGTATGTAGACCTTTGAAGTGAAGCCAGAGAAGAAACATCATATAAATGGACTTTTTCGGTGGTAGAGGAACTGCAGTTTGGGATGGAATGGGTGCACAAGTGTGTGGGTTTTGACCATGGCTATACAGTGGGTATATTTGGACCATACTGGGCCCAATCTGTGAAATTCTATGCAAAGCTCTTGTGTAGAATCACACAGTACCTTGGCCGCCACCTCCAGTCCTTGCCATCCCAAGCGTAGTCTACACCACGAGGGCTTCAAGACGAGACCCTGTACGCCATATTTGGACCCAAGATGGCGTAGAAATCGCTCAAACACAACTCTGCTTACCCATAAACTGCCGTCTTCTACTCGACTGCGCATGTGCACCATAACGTCATCCCCCATGACGTCATTGCCAGTCCAAACCTCACTTATCGCCGTCTGCACCACCAGGACTTCGTGAGGACACCCACCACGAACCATGTAGAACAAGGATGAGTAGAGAATTCACACAGGAAGTTATTGTCGGAGTCTTTGTGCAGCTGAAAAGGCTCAAGTCTAGACATATTGTTGTCCCCTGACTTGGCTATTTCGTGATCCTTACATGGAGTATGAACCCAAGGATCCCCCCTCTATCGGTCAACCCCGCCCCTGCATACCTCCCAGATGTTATTTACTACTCAACTGCGCCTGCGCAAAATGACGTCTCTTCTGGTCCATACCACCCCAAGCGTAGTATACACAACGAGCGCGTCAAGGTGACAACCTGCAGACCACTTTTGGACCCCGAATGGTCCCTAAATTGCCCAAATACGCCCAGCGCATCTCCTAAACTGCTAACTTTCGCTACGCCTCGATTTTGCATGCACACTATGACGTCATTTGCAGTCCAAACCACCCCATCATAGCCTGCATGCGAAGGTCTCCCAAGACGAGACCTTCCATGCTATATTTGGATCAAAATTGGCCAACCTAATCGTGACTGGTTTTCCGCATTTTCGGATTTAAGTCCGTTTTCTCGAATTTTCCCTTGTTTTTCATCCACCTTGTCTGTCACGTGACCGACGTGACCATGACAACCCCAGGTTCAAGGTCATGGTCAAAGATCACAACCTCCAGTTTACAAACCACATTTTCCCTCCATATTTGACTCCAAACCACATTTCCCCTCCGCAAATTCGTGGTGATTTCAGGGCTTCCTACTATTGACACTATTGACCGCAACATACAGTGTGCGATAACTACGTTCACAATATCGGTGTTGATAGGCCTGCTGCCTGCTTACCAAACCAATTTGAAGATAGGCGAATAGTATCGACGTTGAAAAGGAGTGCATAATATTGCCATCAATGAGAATGCCGGACAACTTGAAAACTAATGTACAAGGCAGCAAGCTCGCGTTCTGCCATGAAACAAACCTATTGGAATGACTGTTCAGTTTATCAACCACGTGGGCAATGGAAAATTGGTCTGGTGTGTTGTCGACATAAAATTGACTATTACTGAGAGAATCAACAGCACAATGAGATCCATCATCCTTAGTCATGGTTAGTCTGACAAAACGGTGTTTTAGCGTTGGGCACACCGGTTCTCGTCAGATCACCGAAGTTAAGCAACGTTGAGCTCGGTCAATACTTGGATGGGTGACCGGGTCCTGTACTGACTGGGCTGATCAGTGTCCAGGATAATAGGAACTCTGGACACTCTCGTGTTCTGGCACATGTGGGCACTGTCGTGATGTTGAAAACGACGTTAAATCCTACTCACTCACTCACCTCTGGCTATCTGCTACATAAAACGTCTCAGATAGGTTCATCTTTTAAGTAGGAGTCTGAGACACAGAGTATAGCATTATTCTCTGGGTACAACAATGATCCCAGAGTACATGGGAGGATACTCAGTATTATTAAGGCAAGAACAATAAATTTTTACCCACAAAATCGACCCAGATTACTACCAAATCATAGTGATACCAGCTGTTGACATTATTGGAGGGAGACTCCCAAACTTTTGGGGAAAATGCCAAGGAAATACCTACACCTGACCGAACTGAGTTATAGAATAAGTTTTGGATGTTTTGGATGTCCATGACATACAAGTTTTGGATGTCATGGATGTCCATGACATACAAGTTTTGGATGTCATGGATGTCCATGACATGACATTGGATGTCATGTCATCCAAGTTGCCCCATGCAACATCATGATGATGAAGTTTATCGAAAATGCATATGTATGTCAAGTCATTTTATTCCGGAATACCCAATTGTGATCGTTATCTAGTCATATAGTTTCCAGCTCGCATACTTGTCTGATGTCACCGTTTCCATCATTTCCTTGCGTTAATTTTAACTCGAATATACCCGCATATTGACTGATAATGATTTTCACTGTCTGTCCAGCTGGATATTGAGTCTGAATGAACTGGGGAAGTAGTCTTACTTGAACTAACGTCACTTATCTCTGTATATTATTTTTCTGTTCTAATCTCTAGGCCTAAAACAGATGTATATCCGTCTCACTAGTGAAACACAAATATGGCATCAATAAATCTACATCGGATGTTCGTTTACGGGACACTCCAAAAAGGACAACCGAATTACTGGCGGATGGTAGAAGCGAGCAACGGCGTTAGCAATTACGTTGGAAAAGGTGAAACTATGAACAGATATCCATTGGTGATAGCCTCAGATTACAATATACCATTCTTACTACAAGAAGAAGGAAAGGGAAAGGTTGGTATAGTTCAGTTTATTTCCCAAGATAAGTTTCTCCTCTGTTCCAGATTTTATAGTTGTTTATTAAGATTACATCGTGTTGTTAGACTGAGTTTTATTTTTATTGGGTTTATTGGATGACCTTTACAAGCGGCTATGAACAAACTACTACTTGTAGGTTAATATTAAGTTTAACGATCTCGGAAGATTTTTTAGGAGTCCGACTGCGTCCACACAAAAGTCTGTTCAGTCGTTGGATACGTACCCTGTATGGCCGAAAACATATATTATTTTGCCGAAGGGATTCTATTATTAGAGTAGTAATTGGTGTAATGTTTTTACCTTAATGTACATAATATTCATGTGTCTGAAATAAAGATCATTATTCATTATATTATTTTATTATATAGCCGGTTTGAGCCAATCGTGCTGTATACTGATATATGAAGTATATTTTATATGGTATCCTTACTTACGATCTTGATTTTGTTCGTCTTCATGTTTCTCCAACGTATGGTAATCCATGTAATACGCGATGAATATCATATGGCAAACCAATCATATAGCTAAATGACCTCTCTCTTCTACGTGTGATCAAAGTCCTGGCAGCAAACCATGCGGATCCCAGCTCTTGTTGTTGGCTCCTATTTGTCGGGTTCCCAGTATACGAGTTGTCACTTCGACACAGCTCACCAATTACCAATATCCGAGTTGTCAGAGCATTTCCATCATATCTCGAGATTTGTATCTAATACCGCTTATGCCGGTGCTAGGGGCCGTGTGGTCATGTCATCCAAGTTGCCACATGAACAGGTACAATAAAAGCGTACCTTAGATACAACACATATCAGGAATCGTTAGATTCTTGATATGTGCTTTAGAATAGGTTAACCAGAAGACTATACTGTGAAGCCATATGACTCTGTCAGTATGTCGGCACCTCTTCCCACTTCCCTTATATGTGTTGTATTGAATCTGTTCGTACATGCTGTGAATAGCTTCGTTTCAGGTTCTACATATTTGTGGATTTGTGTCGTCTGCCATACCGGACCATGCCGGATGGAGTTGTACGGTGTGATATGGCGCTTTCAAAAACCGATCCATTCAAAGCCCGTTCCTTCTCATTCACCAAACGCTATATAGACGATCTTCTCGCTGTGGATAATCGCTATATAAATAACGCAGTGAAGGATATATATCCACCTTCACTGGATTTGAAGGAAACTACAGACAGCCCTACAGGCACATCATATTTCGATCTATATCTCTATAAAAATGAAGCGGGCATTCTCTCTCGTCGACTTTATGACAAAAGAGATGATTACAATTTCGACATCGTAAACTATCTCTTTCTGGACAGTAATATTCCAGTGGGACCTGCATATGGCGTATACATATCTCGCCTAGTAGCATTTGCTAGATCCTGTGTTAATTGTGACGATTTCAA